>JAWQEG010000025.1:32500-115000 GCA_033782935.1 Petrolisthes cinctipes
GAAGTACGAAAAAATAAAAAAAAATATATAGATGAAGTTAAAATTTGACAACCAAAATTTGTCCATGGAATAAATAAAAAAATAATAGATAAATAAATAAATTAAGATGGAAAGAAGTTAAAATTGGACAACCGAAATTGAAGTCCAGAATAGAAAAATAAAAAAAAAAAAAATAATAATAATAATAATAATAATAATAATAATAATAAATAAAAATTGTGAGAAGTTATATATTTGACAACTGAAATTGAAGTATGGTATATTTAAAAAAAAAAAAATTAATAAAGATGGAGAGAAGTTAAAATTTGAGAACTGAAATTGAAGTAAGGAATAATAATAATTAAAAAAAAAATACTGTAGATAAATTATTAAATAGTTTCATAGTGGAGTCATCAAATTCATCCAATAATTCACTCAGGAGTCATTTACACAGTTCAGTTTCTTTCGTTAGAGTGCTTACAAACCCAAACAAACCACAGTGGAATGGGCACTATAAATAATATGGAAGGAAGGTTTGATACTCACCCTGCTTGTCAAAATTATCTTCCTTCAGTATACATACGAGGGCGAGGAACCGACTCACTTCCCTAAGGTAGAGAACAGTAGCATTGTTTAATTTGATGATACTGGAACTCCCCTTGTCAAATGGGACCTGTATACCATCACCCTTCCTGTCATAAATACACACATATATCAGTGTAATAAAATGATGGGTTGTATGTAAGAATGTATAGTAATTGGTGTTGAGTATGGTGTAATAAAATGATGGGTTGTATGTAAGAATGTATAGTAATTGGTGTTGAGTATGGTGTAATAAAATGATGGGTTGTATGTAAGAATGTAGAGTAATTGGTGTTGAGTATGGTGTAATAAAATGATGGGTTGTATGTAAGAATGTAGAGTAATTGGTGTTGAGTATGGTGTAATAAAATGATGGGTTGTATGTAAGAATGTAGAGTAATTGGTGTTGAGTATGGTGTAATAAAATGATGGGTTGTATGTAAGAATGTAATGTTCTTATATACAATCCGATGACACACGCTACCACTACAAATTAATCTTGTGGGGAGAGTCCAAACTATTCTGGGCAACGGGTCACCATTATTTTTGTTCATCTGGTCCTGTTTCATCCCCTATTTTGGATTAGTTCAGCTAAGTATAAACACATTATTATACAGCCAAAATAATGCTATCCTGTTGCCTGGAATTATAGTTTGGAGGAATCATTTGCTCCAGATTTATTTACTGTTTCCCAAGTACAGTCGGCAAAAAGAATATTGGAACCTTCCTATGGATAATTTGATTTAATTTCCATGTAAGGTTGGTTCCTGTACTTTTTTGTTGACTGTACAAGAAAGGTCTAACACTGGGTCGTATGCAAGGACATCCATGGTGTATACGATGGTGTGGCTCTGTTGTTTTGTCTATGGAGCCTTCATATCGGTACCACACCATCGTATACAGTACACCGTGAATATTCTTGCATACCACCCATTATCTGACACACACATAGGCCTTACAACACAAAAAGATATGGTATTCATAATTCTTATTTAACTTACAATATAAAGATACTGTATACATAACTCTGAGATACTCTATACAGAATTCCGACTTAATTTACAATATAGATACTGTATTCATAATTCTTACTTAACTTGCAATATAAAGATACTGTATATATTTATTCTGACTTAATTTATAACATATAAAGATACTGTATATATAATTCTAACTTAACTTACAATATAAAGATACTGTATACATAATTCTGAGATACGGTACAGTATACATAATTCTGACTTAACATATACATAATTCTAACCTAACTTACAATATAAAGATACTGTATATATTTATTCTGACTTAATTTATAACATATAAAGATACTGTATACATAATTCTGACTTAACTTACAATATAAAGATACTGTATACATAATTCTAACTTAACTTACACTAAAAAATACTGTATACATAAAACTTGTGCCTTACGTACCCATATATGTCCGAGATATCAATGACAACATCAATCATCTTGCAACACAACTCATAGCTTTGCATGTCTACGGGTGAGGAGTCGGTGGCAATGTAGATCTTGGATAAAACATCAAACAGGAACGCCTTCTCTATACACGAGTTCTGGAAAAAACAACAAAATCCTTCACTGTAACAACCATTTTTTTTTTTTTTTTTTTTTATTATTAGAGTGAATTTTATATATATATAGAATGAATTTTGTGGAATTTGCAAAATGTTTTATATGCACTTGTGTCTGTTTTCTTATTCTTCAAATAGTTACAAATAGAATTTAATCAAACTTTACAGGATGATTGGGCATTATTCTTTTTTTATTTATTCCATAGAAAAATTTTGGTTGATAAACTTTAACTTCATCTATATATATATATATATATTTTTTTTTTTTTCGTACTTCAATTTCGGTCGTCAAATTTTAACTTCTCCCCATCTTTATTCATTTATTTATATTTTAATATACCATACCATAGATCTAGGTCATAAAATACAGGTCAGCAATGGACACAATTAATATTTAACTGGTGAGAACGAGAGTGAAGTATGGGATGGGTTTGTCTGTAGAGTTTCTGTGGCGTTTGTAAGAGTCCACACTTCATTGACTGCCCTTCCTATTTCATTTGCAATTGGAAGTTTGACAAATGAGAAGTTGCAATGTAAAAGGCCAAAAAATGGGTTAAAGTAGAGGAATAGTTTAAATACCTAATTAAGATATACCATTTGAACATTTTGGAAGAGAGGATAATATGATTTTTTGGTACATATATTATTAATTTTTTTTTTTAAATCATCAGAGGGTAACTCAAATATGGCTGATTTGTGGGTTACACCATTTTACTCCTCAGCTCCTCAAATGTGATAAGGAATTATTGTCCACAACTGTCCGGGATGCAACACAGCACCCCATTCTATTAAACACATTATTGAAGACTGCAACACACACAACCACACTCACCAACAACACAACACAGCACCCCATTCTATTAAACACATTATTGAAGACTGCAACGCACACAACCACACTCACCAACAACACAACACAACACCCCATTCTATTAAACACATTATTGAAGACTGCAACGCACACAAACACACTCACCAACAACACAACACAGCACCCCATTCTATTAAACACATTATTGAAGACTGCAACGCACACAACCACACTCGCCAACAACACAACATACACTCTCTGAGGGCACTGTGGGAAAGCCTGGTTCAGGCCATGACCTTCCTCAGGAGCTCGGGGCTGCTCGGCCAGACAGCTTGAGGAACTTCAACAACAACAACAACAACAACAAATATAAACTCATAGATATGAAGATATTTAATAGGTTTTCAAGTGTGGGCAGCTGAGGTATCAATTTCTGGACAACTTTACTGAAGGCCTCAAATATACTGTGGTCATTGATGGATGTTAAGTAGAAGCTGAGGTGGATTTGTTCCATACCTGAAATATAAACAAATTATTATTGGCTAAATGAATAATTATGGAAGGACAACAATTTTGGCTACAGCATACTGGAACCAGACTCTTATAATTATGACTGGAGGTACAGCCGAGCCCGAAAATTCGCGACCACGTACTTAGATGTTTGTCATCTGAGCTGGTAACACTGTGTGGGGAAGGTGTCATTGTAGGTGAAAGATTGTATCATGTCCCTCTACTATGTTCCACCTACTCTGATTCCTCCCCAAATAAATATTACCAGCTCAAATGGCATAAATATCTAAGTACGTGGTCGCGAATTTTCGGGCTCGGCTGTACAGTCGGCGGCAAAAGTCGTATCGCCTCACTCATCACGTCTTCAAAGATAACATAAAGGTTAATCATCGAATAAACACATTCCTTACCTGAATTACTAAGTTTATCATTGGCACGTTGGTGAATGTCTCGTTGTGTTTCAAACTTGATGTTATCAGAGAGGCCGTCCACTTTGTGTATAAAAACTTCAAACTTGAGGTGTGGGTTGACTTTGTGTGCTCTTAGAACTGTCTGGTGGAGTCTGTTCAGTGCTTCCATGTAGTCAACCTGATATACAATACAAACTATAGTACCGAGATCTCATGTACAGTCACAATGAAATAACCGACGACATTTTCCTTCCATCGTTGTAAATATCTTGGTAATAAAGAACAACTCGTGTATGATTTTGCTGCACCTCATAATAATAATTGAGGGGGTTGAGTTGACATAAGGTGTTGTTGTATGATTGTATTTTGATATGATACTGATCTATTTGCACGATGGAAGGAAAGTGTCGGTGGTTATTTGATTGTGACTGTACAAACTCAAACAACCATATCTTACTCCATACTATAAGATACAATGTTAATGAATATGAAAGTGTACCCAACTATTCTTTATACAGTCTGTTAATGTTCTAGATACCCCACCCTCGCTCAGGGACTTGCAGTTTTATCTGGTAACACTTTGAGTAGTAGGCAGGGGTATTTTACAGTGATCTGATCTTATATCGGCTGTATAAATTTTAGGGTATATATTAAACAAGGATAAGGATGCATATCTATATTATTGATGTAGTACACACTGCCATATGAGATAATAAAATGTAATCAAAGGTTCTTCGATAGGCATAAATACCGAATGAAAAATCAAATTATTGGCAACAAATATATAACGCGGTGTTGCCACAATATAATTTCCTGCCTACTACTCAAAGTGTTACCAGATAAAACTGTGAGTCCCTGAGCGAGGGTGAGGTATCTGGAACATTGACAGACTGTATGTGGTACTAAAGAATGACCACTATTATAGTAGCACTGGATTCCTTTACTTGTGTCAGTTACAACTTGAAAGTTATGAATGGATGGTTTGTGTCCATCCACACCTTCATTACCTTATCAACTCTAATGCTTTAACAACTCTGGAACATTCTACTTTTTTTTTTTTATATATATACTGTATGTTCCAACACTGGACATTGGTTTATCAAGCCCGTTACCATGGCCCAGGTCAACTGCTACTCACACACACACACACACACGTCACGACTTCCGAACTGGTACCCAGCCACAGAGGGAGGGAAGTGAGGGTAATTCCCAAATACTGCAGTTGTTATGGTACCAGTGAGGGTGTTTTACGAAGTTTAGTGGCCTTATAGTTAGTGCCTCAAACTCAAATTGGAAGAGTAAATATTCTCAGGTCCTCACCTGAGAGGAATCGATCTTCCGACTTCTAGGTTATGAGTCCAGAACACTAACCACTCGGCCACACCTGACCTGTGAGTGTCTAGGCATTTCAAATGAAAATGGACCTTCTGAACCTTTCATTCTATTTCATTTGCAAGGATTTTTAGTGGACTCACCTTCTTCAATATAGAAATAAAAAACTACATATAAAAAATGAATAATGTTCATTGAGCCATTGACAAAGTGAGTAAATTACCAACCATAATTACAACTCGGCCAGACAGCTTCAACAACAACAACAACAACTCACTTGAGCATCAATAACAAACACCAGAGCTCCATGTCCACCAAATATTTTCACTGAGTCAAAGGATGGTTTTTCAAAGAAGTCAATCTGACCTGGGAAGTCCAAAATCTTGAACTGTACAAAGGAAGAGTTGGAGATGTTTTCAGACTCTATCTTGTTTGTTGACTCCAAAGAAAGGTTTTTTTTTGGTGTCATTTTGTGGAAAACAACTTTTTGTATTGAAGACTTGCCACTCCTGTAATAAAGACAGAAATCTCAATAAGACATAATAGTTTCATTCACATGTCCTGATCAACAATAAGGAGAGTAAATGACATTTCATTTTCATTGTTCTTATTATGTTTACCTCAAACCTACAAAGTATAAATTAATTTGTTTCATACATTGGTTCATGAAGGAGTTTATGGAAGAGTTACATTATAATTGTTACACACACACCAGAGGTTCATTACAAGTTATTAATGAATTAATGAGTTTTGTCTTTGTCTAGGTGTGTTTCCCTCCTTGTTTAGAAAAACCAGGGTCATTTTTAAAGTATCACAGAGGTAAATTTTGTTCTTATGGATTTGTAGAGCTTTATTTTACACACCAGAATCTGAAATCTAGAGTCTCTTATGTCCACTGGTTTGCATATAGCATTGATTTAAAGTACACATACTTGCATAGCAAGGCTTGCAAGACAGCCTATTCTACCTTAAAAACGATGAAATATGACTAAATAATTTTTTACAAGGCATAAAAATATATATAATTGCATTATTTACGTATGTCTGAGTAAAAGTGAATAAAATATATATCATATTCACCTGAATGGACATGAAAACAACAAAAATACAGTATCTGAGGGTAAAAATACATAACACATGCTCATGTAGTTTTGTGGCGAGCTGTCAAGTTTATATACAGGAGTAGCTTGTGTAAACAAGGCTGGAAAAATCTATATGTAAGGATGTGTAGCCCAGGAGAGGGAGTAGAGGGGGGTTTGGGTGAGCTGCTATGCTGAGAGACACGAGGCTATTCTGGTCTCCCCCCACACCCCAGAGAGTCACGTGACAGCAGTATACACAAAGACTCGTAGCTTCAGCTCAGATAAGATCAGTGGTACCAATAAAGTGGCTAGATACAGCCCATGCAGTCTTTTATAGCCCGTAATATATATACGTCCATCGGCTTCAAGGTCAAAATTTTTGGTGACGTAGTAATACGTCCATCGGCTTTTAAGGGTTAATAGAACTTGACAAATATTTATAAAAAAATTACAAAGTTCAACACTCCCAAAAAACTAACTCATGCTATTGAAGCAAACAAAGAACTACTGCTAAATAAACTATATATCTATCTATAGCTCTGATGCCTCATTCCCTCCGGGAACTCCTCCCAAGGGGAAGGCCACGGCAGAAGTGTCTCCAGTTTTCCCTGTTCCAACACTCCCTTCTTACTTGGTCATATCCTCCTCTACCCCTCACGTTTCTCTCCCTTACATACTCTTCCACTCTGTTCTGCCATCTAACCGGTGGTCTGCCTCTCACACCAGGTCCCACAACTTTACTTCCAGGGCCCAGTGGGGCTGACTTTATTCTCTGTGAATATTAGTTATCCCCCACAGGGCTAGAATAAAGATTGTTGTAGGATCTGGTCACTTTCTAGTGGATTTGACGAGATCTGCCCACATGGATTAAAAATCCACGTGAGGTGTACTGCAACCGGAGGCCTTTTTTTTTTTTTTTTTTTTTTTTTTTTTCCACTGCTGTGTGGACCGCCAGCACACGGGGGTGCATTTCCCTTTGCATGCAGCAGTGTAAACTCCCTCCCCTTATGGTCCCTTCAGGGCTGGTCTCATGGAAGGTACGGCCCCACTTGTAGCTCTTGTGGTAACGTGGATTTGGGCCCACAGCACTGGCTGTGGGATCAAAGCCTTCCCCACAATCTCCCTGGCGGATGGAGGCCCCCAGACTCCCTGGTCCAGTAAGCTCTGGTCCCATTTCCTTGGGATGTGCTTCGGTAGCCCAGGCATATAGGGCCAGCCCCTCCTTTATTTTAATTTGTTTTTTCACTGCGACCAGAGTGTACCAGGGGTCTGTGGGGCAGGAGGCCATTCTGCCCCGGGAGAACATCAACAACAACAACTTTACTTCCATACACCTTCTTTACAAACTCCTCACCTTGCATTCTCTCTACATGTCCAAACCACCTCAGTGTATTACGCTTCACTCTCTCAACCACTCCACACTCAATACCAATTGCCTTCTCACTCATACCACATCTCTCATACACACTCTTATTACTTTCTCCATCCCACCTAGACAACCCACATGATCCTCTCAAGTAACTCATTTCCACAGCACCTATTTTAGACTGATGAGCCCTACTCCATGTCCATGTCTCCGACGCATATGTCAGTGTTGGCAGGATTATACTATTTCGTAGTCCCCTTTTCACTTCCATACTCACACTTCTACCCTTCATAATCCTGACCAGTGATCCTATGACCTGTCTACCCCTCATTGCCCTCTCCCTAATTTCTACTTCCATACTTCTATGTTTACACATAACTGTACCCAGGTACTTAAACTCCTTCACTTCCTCCATCCTCTCGCCCCTCAGAGTTAACTCACACTTGGTCCCAGTTGGTACAGCCACTCTGTAAAGTGTAGCAAAGTCAATCACTTCAGTTTCTGCTCTCTCAGATACCATCACTTTACTTTCACCAACATTCACAGTTTCTTTCGTTTACACACAGACTGAAATTCGTCCACCACTCTCTGTACCTCCCTTTCACTCTCAGCCATCAACACAGTGTCATTCGCAAATAAACTTGCCACCAAGGACCAATTTGCTTCATTCAGCCTCAACTTCACCCCCAGACCATTCACTTTGTCCTTCATCTCTCTCATACAACCATCCATATACAGAATATATTGAGCAGCCACTTTATAATTATACACTATATAGTACGGTACATACAATATTTATAATACTGTACTGTAATTTATACATAATATTCAGGACCTTGACTATAATTTATACAGCATTACCATAGAGTAATGATATACATATGACATATCATAATTATTACCTACGTAGTCCCATAAGGAGAATTTTTGGTTTCTGATCCGGTGGAGATAATTGTGTGATGTGGTCTTTAGGGAAGGAACCCACTTCATAGCCAGCACCAAAGTCACCTCGGTAATGTTCGTCATCATCTGGAGTGTAGGAGGCCTGTAAGATGGTGACTATAGTAATCTTATGGACATTAAGAGAATACTCATACAAGGAAAAGGTTAACATATATTTGCTCATAATATTATGGAAAAGAATGAAGAAAACATCCAATTATATGTATGAAAAACTAAAAAATGCTGCACCAAATTAGAAGGACCTGTTCTTCAGAAATACCATATTATCGGTTTAATATATTTTTTCTTATTTTTTCCTCAATTTCAAAATGCCCCTTTTGAACATATCTTGGATATGGGGCATTTGCGGAGGAAATGCCATAGATGAAAATAGTCTTAGAATGGTCTAAATAAGTGGGTAATGAAGGTAGAAAAAACGTACGCAATAACGGTAATTCATTCAATATTTAGGTATTTATTGAAAGAATTACCGTTTTGTAGCAGTGTTGCCAGATCCGGCTGGGTCCCAGTATTTTACCCCTGCCATTTATTGTACTTTATCACGATTATTTCCCGGTAGTTTGCCCAGGTTAGGTCACGTAGTTTGCCCAGGTTAGGTCCCGGTAGTCTGATGCGGTCTAGGTTAGGTTAGGGCAGGTCAGGTAAGGTCAGGCTAATTTCAAAATGCCCCATTTGAATATCCCCTATCTTGGAAATGGGGCATTTGCTGAGGAAATGCCATAGAAGAAAATAGTCTTAGAATGGGTAAAGGTACAGAAGTGGACCTTACTGTATAATAGATATTTTACTGTCATTACCCACTATTTTGGACCATTCTAAGACACTTTTCTTCTATGGTTTTTCTTCCTCAAATGCCCCGTTTTCAAGATAGGGCATATTCAAGTGGGGCATTTTGAAATTAGCCCGACCTTACCTGACCTGACCTAACCTAACCTAGACCGCATCAGTCTACTGGGACCTAACCTGGGCAAACTACCGGGACCTAACCTGGGCAAACTACCGGGAAATAATCGTGATAAAGTACAATAAATGACAGGGGTAAAATACTAGGACCCAGCCGGATCTGGCAACACTGCTGCAGATTGTAATGAAATGAAATAAATTGGTGAATAATATATAGTATATGAAGTAAATTAAGGTAGGAAGTGTATTATAAAGGCAGAACAATAGTAAAATGTGTGTTTCCCCCACCCGTCAACCCCCGATTTCCATCGGGCCCCCCATGTTTCGGTATTTATTGAAAGAATTACCGTTTTGTAGCAGTGTTGCCAGATCCGGCTAGGTCCCAGTATTTTGCCCCGGTCATTTTCTGTACTTTACCACGGTTATTTCCCGGTAGTTTGGCCAGTTTAGGTCCCGGTAGTCTGCCCAGGTTAGGTCCCGGTAGTCTGATGCGGTCTAGGTTAGGTTAGGTCAGGTCAGGTAAGGTCAGGCTAATTTCAAAATGCCCCATTTGAATATGCCCTATCTTGGAAATGGGGCATTTGCGGAGAAAATGCCATAGAAGAAAATAGTCTTAGAATGGTCTAAATAAGTGGGTAATGAAGGTAGAAAAACCGTACCCAATAACGGTAATTCATTCAATATTTACCCATGTTTCTATGGGTATTGGGAATGGGGCATATCTCGAAAACGGGGCATTTGAGGAAGAAAAACCATAGAAGAAAAGTGTCTTAGAATGGTCCAAAATAGTGGGTAATGACAGTAAAATATCTATTATACAGTAAGGTCCACTTCTGTACTAATACCTTAGAATGGTCTAAATAAGTGGGTAATGAAGGTAGAAAAACCGTACGCAATAACGGTAATTCATTCAATATTTACCTTAATTTAGTACCATGATTTATAATAATGTTGTTGTCTGATGATGATTATAATAGTGTTGAGTTCAGCTGTCTAATGTTTGGAGCTGATGGTGGTGGGTCACGTGGGTGTTGTTGTCTGTGTACAAGTGTTGCCAGATCACCACCACCATGATGATGACTGAGAGTCACCCGCGTTCGGGTGTAGCCTTTGCAACGGCGCTCTCTCACTGTCTTCCTCTGCAGACTCTGCAGAGAGAAAACAAATAACAGCACCAAAGAATACATGTATACACATCATACTTTCATTTTGTATATCCTATACAACCTGCTCGTCCCTATATACTCATTTTCTCTTCAACCATACCCTTTCCAGAAATTCTTTCACACTCTCTATTATCACTGGACTGTACAGGGGTGGGATCTTCAAAGCATCGTAAGTTGGTGTCGCTACGATCACCTTTACTCTCTCGTAGCCGCCATATTTGATCGTGGCTTACGAGGATCATAAGTTGGTATCTCCAAAGCTTCATAACCTCCATCGTAGCTCACGATGATAGCCTCGTAGCGAGCGTCGCTGCCCGTTTCGTTCCGTGTGTTTTGTTCATCCCGCCACCCAGCTGACTGGCTCTCACCCAATCACAATGAAGGAAACAATATGTCCTTGGTACTGTAAGCCAATCATAACGTAGTATTACAATGTCAACAAATAAACATTGTCTCACCACCAGCTGATAGAGATGACACAGTCACCAAGTTACATCAGACAGGAATTAACAGCCTAAGACAGGTAAGTGAATTATTATACTGTGTTGATAAACAATTAACACAACAGTGGAGATAAGGCAGCTCCCCCCCCCCCCCGGGAATATTTTTAATATCACGCCAATCACTGGTATATTGTATATAGATTTTTGGTTAGGTTAGGTTTGGCTAGTTTAGTTTAAGATAGGTTAGGTTACGTACTGTAAATCAAGAACAGCATGATACAAATAGTTTACTGGTAGCTGGTTGTCATGAAAATAAATCAAAGACATTGACTGGGAGGTCATTATATTCTTTGGTATTTATTGAAAGAATTACCGTTTTGCAGCAGTGTTGCCAGATCCGGCTGGGTGCCAGTATTTTACCCCCGTCATTTATTGTACTTTATCACGATTATTTCCCGGTAGTTTGCCCAGGTTAGGTCACGGTAGTTTGCCCAGGTTAGGTCCCGGTAGTCTGATGCGGTCTAGGTTAGGTTAGGTCAGGCTAATTTCAAAATGCGCCCTATCTTGGAAATGGGGCATTTGCGGAGGAAATGCCATTGAGGAAAATAGTCTTAGAATGGTCTAAATAAGTGGGTAATGAAGGTAGAAAAAACGTACGCAATAACGGTAATTCATTCAATATTTACCTATTCTTTTAACTTCTACTGTCACTGTTATATTTCCTTTACACCTACCTACAGTAGTTTCTATATTAATCTCAAAATCTGTACAGTTGATTGCCATTACCAAGTAACAGGCAGAAATATACCATATGTAGTGAAATCTGGCAAGTGCAATATAATAACTAAGACTTCAAACAGTTTTATTGAAAGACAGATCAAGGAAATAAAATATGGTATTTATTGAAAAAATTACCGTTTTGTAGCAGTGTTGCCAGATCCGGCTAGGTCCCAGTATTTTGACCCTGTCATTTCCTGTACTTTACCACTGTTATTTCCCAGTAGTTTGGCCAGGTTAGGTCCCGGTAGTCTGATGCGGTCTAGGTTAGGTTAGGTAAGGTCAGGCTAATTTCAAAATGCCCCATTTGAATATCTTGGAAATGGGGCATTTGCGGAGGAAATGCCATAGAAGAAAATAGTCTTAGAATGATCTAAATAAGTAGGTAATGAAGGTAGAAAAACCGTACCCAATAACGGTAATTCATTCAATATTTACCTAAAATATATAAGCATTATTTATATTGTGGATTCGGCTGTTGGCATGGGCACACATGGGTTGAAGGGTGGGGGGGGGGGAGTGTCCATTGCCTGATTTAGATACAGTACCATTTTAATATGATAACCAGGTATTGTAATTTATTCTGCTTGGTTCTGCTTTGTTATTGAATTATGTACCATTTTTCGTTATATTTCAGGTGGTGACACTAGTGACACAAAGACATTCACCCACATAGAAGAGGCTATGGCTCAAGTCATTAAAGAAGTGCAAGTGTCGGGTATTTCTGTGGACTCCAAGACCCAGGCAGTATGTACAGTATATAACAGTAAAGAATATCCTGCTGTTCATCTAGGCTAGTAATATGGAAATCTTCCCTCATTGGCACTATGTGAAGTAATTACATTGAGAGTTTATATATATAAAACATACATTTTGAGCAGCATTACCTCTCAATTCCATTCAAAGTTAAACAGTGCAAATCATAAGGCCTTAGTCCTAGGAACAAATATACAAGATGTTCTCATATATCCATACCTTCAGTAAATACGGTACATGTACAGTGATGACCCAATATACAGGAGTCAAGTACATAGTGATTTATACATTTTGTCTATCATATAAATAACTCCTGTAAGCAGTTCATGTAGTAGTAAAAATTGGAGCCATGTTAATCAAAACTAAATTTGTGATGCTTTGTTGGATTCCATATGTATCATATGAGTACTTTAACCAAGTAAAAATTGCAGTACTGCTGCTGTACTTATATGTATGACTAATTATATACTGCTTTCTTTAAGAGTGACTTTACAATTTTAATTCATAACGATAATCCTTAATATTTCTCTAAAATTATATGAAAGTTGCTAATTTTCATAATTTCATAATAAGGTGATGTGGATGACCCAGGACTGCCATCAAGGGCCCCTTCACCTAGACCTGGGCCAAGTTGGCAGGACTTCGGGCCAGTTACAGTGGAAGACTGTGAGGTTTTGACTGGCGACAGCTTGCCGAAGCTGGTAGAACCTACCACCAAGTGAGGAGCATTCGTACCACAGCTCTGTAGCCTCAAGTCGCCCTTCCTCTAGGTCAGCTGGAGGTGTGACAGCTCATCTGGAAGCTACGCTAGCTCCAGATATACTAGTTGTCCATAAGACTATAAGGGATATTTTAATGGATCTTGCAGAAAATATAGCCACAATATCAGAAACTTTGGTGAACATTAAAAAGCCTATCGAGAAAAGGTGATTTGTTTTCAAGTGTGTTTTGTTGTGTGTGTGTGATTTTTTTTTTAATGATTAGTGTGGTTTAAGTTGTGTTATATTTTGTGACAGAGTTATTAGTGTGCAAGTATGTTTTTAGTTGTGTGGTTTGTGTGTAGGTTTCAATCTAAATTATTGTTAACTTCTGCTTATGTTTTTTAAGAAATTACATTATTTATTTTCATTATATATTTTGTCTTTCAAATATAGCTTTTAACATTCACATTTCATGTTAGATGTGTTTACATACTCAAAAACAACACACAGCTGCATGCACGACCTCCTGACATCCACCCATCTGAATTCTCCCTTCCCCGTGAGGACAGAGTCCACTTGGCCAGGCTGTGGTGTGGCCACCACCCGGCCCTTCTGACATATCACAAGAAGCTGGATGGAGCCATTGTGGATGTCTGTCCAGGATGCAACACAACACCTCATTCTATTAAACACATTATTGAAGACTGCAACACACACAACCACACTCACCAACAACAGAACACAACACCTCATTCTATTAAACACATTAGTGAAGACTGCAACACACACAACACAACACCTCATTCTATTAAACACATTATTGAAGACTTTAATACACACAACCACACTCACCAACAACACAACACAACACCTCATTCTATTAAACACATTATGGAAGACTGCAACACACACAACAACACAACACCTCATTCTATTAAACACATTATGGAAGACTGCAATACACACAACCACATTCACCAACAACACAACACACACTCTCTGAGGGCACTGTGGGAAAGCCCAGTTCAGGCAATGACCTTCCTCAGGAGCTCGGGGGGGCTGCTCGGCCAGACACCTTGAGGAACTTCAACAACAACAACATGAGTGTGTGCAAAGCAGCAGAAAAATATAAATTAAAAAAGAGCACAGTGCATAATTACATGAAACCAAAACCTAGCAAACCAGTAGGATGTGGAACCTCATTGACTCATGATAAAAAGTTACTGTTGTGTAACAGAATGCTCACATTGTCAGAAAGGGGATTCCCACTCCACATAATGCATTTGAGAATGTTAGTGAACTCATACGGTACTTAGAAAAATGAGGCGTTACGGTCCAAGTTTCCGTAACAATTTGCCGGGTATGAAATGGGCCACTAAGTACAGCCACAATCAAATATCAACCGACACTTTCCTTCCATCGTAGTAAATATCTTGGTAATAAAAAACAACACGTGTATGATTTTGCAGCACCTCATAATAATAATAATTGAGGGGGTTGAGTTGACATAAAATGTTGTATGATTATATTTTGATTTGAGACCGATTTCTTTGTACGATGGAAGGAAAGTGTTGGTGGATATTTGATTGTGGCTGTACCTAGAGCACCACAAACGAGTGTCCTAGAATATAAAGACTATCAGAGCCAAAGTTACAAAAGTCATGTTAACTCAGTTCTACAGTAACTTGAAAGAATCCCTAGAAGGTGTTCCTCCAGAGAACAAAATAAATTTTGATGAGACAAATCTCACTGATGATCCAGGTTAAAGGAAAGTCATAGTGAGGCAGGACACTAAATATCCAGAGAGGGTCATCTATCAACAAAATCCTTTATATCTATTATGTTCTCTGGAACTGCATCTGGTGTGTTACTCCCTCAATACGTGGTGTTTATATAAGGCTATCCATCTTTATGATGCCTGGACTGAACACAATACAATAAGTCCCCCAGTGGAGGGTTCCATTCATGTTCATTTGATGACTGGTTCCACAAAATAATCCTGCTAAATCCATGACAGGTAGAGTTGTCATTATAGGTGACAACTTGACACAAAATAATCCTGCCAAATCCATGACAGGTAGAGTTGTCATTATAGGTGACAACTTGACACAAAATAATCCTGCCAAATCCATGACAGGTAGAGTTGTCATTATAGGTGACAACTTGACAAGCATAATATCTTCTTTCTTCTCTTACCACCAAACTCCATAAAGCAAAAAGTAGCTTATACAAGTCTACCTTATTCAATACTAAACAAGTCTTACAATCTTCTAAATAAATACTCTAATACTTAATTAAACTCAACAGTAAGGCAACTTCATATTATCAGCTGGAAACAAACACCATGAAACATGTTTACAGTGCTATGTTTGAAGGATTATCTTTTGCATCTGTACAAAGGTTTTGTTCATTATTTGATATGCCACCAATAAGTAAAAGACAATTTTTGAAATACAAAAAAGTAATATTATCTTCTGTGGTAATCAGAAAAACTCAACAGCAACTTGAAGACAGTGTAGCAAAAGTAATAGAGTCAACAGACACACACACACACAGACAGAAAATAGATAAATACTGTAGATAAATAAATAGATTGATAGGAAGGTAGATAAACAGATAGACAAATAGACATACAAGTATACAGACAGACAGACTACAAATCTACAAATATTACAGAAAGCCATAGAACAAAGTACTAGGCTATGCAAATGAGCTCCTTCAGTTCCCAGGAGATGATGGATTACTGGATATAGATGTCACATTATAGTCGCGGTCAAATATAATCATCCATATAGGGGTAACTCACGTAAGAGTTTGACAGCTTCCCTCTGTTCCTATCTATCTATCTATAGCTCTGACACCTCGTTCCCTCTGGGAACTCCCCCCAAGGGGTTGCCACGGCAGAAGTGTCTCCAGTTCTCCCTGTTCCAACACTCCCTCCTTACTTGGTCCGTCCCTACTCTGCCCCTCACGTTTCTCTCCTTTACATACTCTTCCACTCTGTTCTGCCATCTAACCGGAGGCCCTCTGTTCCTTAGATGATAAACTTTCCAATAAATAGGTTAACTACCATCTTTTAATTTAATACAAGCAGCTACACACTACTTAAAACAATAACACACACACACATGTTAACTATGTTCAATTTGTGTGAGATGTTACGCTCCGCGCTTCGCGAATGTCATTTGTTTTGTTGTTTATGTTTTGGAGATGTGCGAGTGCGAGCGGGGATGGTTGGCACTGGCTGCTACGTTCCATGTGTGTTGCCTACAGAATTAAAGTTAATTTCCTTGCTCCTGTGCCTCTGCTTTATCCTGCCATATGTATCTACCAGCTCAACAAATGGTAGCAGAGAGTAGTTGCATGGCAGAGGAAACAAGTGGACCCAGATTAAGAAATCAGACAACTGTTCAGCAAGAAATCAATGAAGAAAGCACAAATGAAACTAGACCTGGAAAATGACATTGATATGATACATGGAAAAAGGGTAAAGTTATGGTACACTTCATGAGGACACTATTGTCTCCTGCTAAGGGATGAGAAGGAAGTTTGGAAGAAAACAGAAGAAATAATGCTGACATTGGGCAGTGATGAAAAGGAAAAGAAAAAGAAGATAGAAAAACTGCACCTACAATTTGGTCATCCCACATGTAGGAGGTTAATTCAGCTATTGAAAGATGGAGACATTGATGATGAGATGTGTTGTGTTCATGCTGAGGAGGTGTCAAATAGCTGTAAAATATGTATGAAGTACAAGAAAACACCATCAACACCAGTTGTGAGTGTGACTATGGCAAAAGAGTTCAACCAAGTTGTAGCAATAGATCTAAAGGAGTATAAGAAGGGTGATACATATTTTCTTCATAAGGTAGATATGGCTACAAGGTTCTCAAAATCATGTGTAACAAAAAGTAAAGAACCTAAGGAGATTGTTGAAAAAGTCATTGAAACATGGTTGGGAACTGGTTTAGGAGCTCCTGTGAAGTTTTTATGTGATAATGGTGGGGAGTTTGTCAACACCACATTCCTTGATAGGTGTGAAAATATGAACATTCAAGTGATGCATACACCAGCATATTCACCCTTCAGTAATGGCCTGTGTGAACGTAACCATGCAGTAATAGATGAAATGGTGGCAAAAATAATAACAGAGCAACCAAAATTGTCATTAAGAGTGGCCTTAGCTTGGGCAGTTAATGCAAAGAACTGTGTTCAGATGGTGGGAGGGTTTCAGCCAGTATCAACTTGTATATGGAAGGAATCCTAACCTGCCATGTACCCTGAATGATGAACTTCCCGCTCTAGAAGGTACAATGTCCAGTGAGATTGTTGCCAAACATCTCAATGCTAGCCACTCATCAAGGAAGGCTTTTATTGCTGCTGAAGCCTCTGAGAAAATTTGACGTGCACTAAGACATAAAGTTAGAACCACTAAGAAGCCACTTGAAAATGGAGATCAAGTTTATTTCAAGAGAGAAGATCAAAAGGAGTGGAAAGGACCAGCTGTAATCATTGGTCAAGATGGTAAAACAATGATTCTGAAGTATGGTTTAAATACTGTAAGAGTCCATGAAAACCATGTTCAGGAAATACCATACAGTTTTGACACAGACACCAAAGATGGGTGAAACTCACTACTTGACACACTCAGACATCAAACAAAAGAAGTTAAAACTGAGAAGAAAGAGATTGAAGCAGTTATAAATCCAGTTGAAAATCCTGTAGAAAGTTATGACAAAGAAGAAGAAGAATATCACAGTATAGTTGAGGATACACATGAAGATAGTGTGAGAGTCAAAAGTATCCCAAAGATTGGACAGAAAGTAAAGTTCCTTTCAAAAGAGTCAGATGAGTGGCAGACAGTAACTATGCATAGTCGTGCTGGAAAATCAATAGGAAAATACAGTAATTGGAGGAACGTTAAATATGAGGATGGAAGCTTATCAGCCCTTGACTGGAACAGAGATGTAGAAAAGTGGATACCTATATTAGAAGAGAATGGAGTACAGGAACCCAGTGAAATAGTAATGGCTTGTGAAAACATGGAGAATCAAGAACTTGACAAGGCAAAACAAGAAGAAATGAGAAGTTGGAAGAATTTTGGTGTGTATGAGGAAGTTACAAACATGGGTCAAAATGAACTCTCAGTTCGATGGGTAGTAACTGAAAAAGAAAATAAGGATGGAAAAAAGAAAATTAAAGCAAGGTTGGTTGCTAGAGGTTTTGAGGAAAAAGAAGAAGTTCAGTCAGATTTTCCCACTGTTAGTAAAGAAATGTTGAGGTCTTTTGTTGCAATACTGTCTTCTAAAAAGTGGGGAGTGAACTCAATTGACATTAAGGCTGCATTCCTACAGAGTGAACGGTTTGAGTGTGATGTGTATCTTATTCCTCCTACTGAGGCAGGTGGTGATAGTACTGTTCTGTGGAAATTACAAAAATGTGTATGTGGCGTCAATGATGCAGCTAGGAGGTAGTATCTCACAGTGAAAACCTTCATGTTGAAGATGGGATGTACTCAGGTAAAAACTGACCCTGCAGCGAGAGTTGTGTGATATGTTTTGGATGCATGTAGATCACTTCTTGTGGGGAGGAACAAAGAGATTGGAAAATGTTGTCATTGCCAAAATAAGAAGTCAGTTTCAGGTTAAGGAACAAAATAAAGACATTTTCAAATATATTGGACTAAGTATTGTACAGAATGAATGATCAGGGTGTCAAAATTCATCAGAATGAGTACTGTAAACTTTTGGAAGCTGTAAATGTAAGTGCTGTGAGAGGACTAAATAAGAGGTTGGAATGTAATGAAGAAGAAAAGGAGAGTTTCAGGAGTTTTGTGGGCCAACTAGGGTGGTTATGTACCAATTCAAGGCCTGATCTGTCATATGATGTGTTAGAACTTAGCTGCAAAGTAAATCATCCTAAAGTAGGAGATTTGATCGAGGCAAATAAATGTCTAAGAAAGCCTGTACTTTTGAAAATTCAATGTACTTTCCAGAAGTTGGTGATACCTCTAGTTGTAAGTTAGTTGTGTACAGTGATGCTTCTTATGCTGGTCTCCCAGATGGATCTAGTAGTGCTGGGGGCTTTGTGATTTTCCTTGTAGGAGAAAATGGAAATAGTTGTCCTTTGTATTGGGAAGCAAAGAGGATGAGAAGAGTTGTGAAGAGCACCCTTGCAGCTGAAACTCTAGCAGCTACTGAGGCAGTAGATATTATGGCCTAGTATCTTGGAAATATGTTGTCTCAGATATTGTATGATAATGAAAGAAGGTTGCCTGTAGAACTTTATGTAGATAACCATTCACTTTATGATAATGTGTACTCTGTGAAAAATGTTTCAGAGAAGAGATTAAGAATTGACATAACTATTCTCAAAGAAATGGTTCAGAGTGGAGAGTTGAAAGTGTTTTGGTTAGAGTCAAAGGCACAATTGGCTGATGTGTTAACAAAGAAAGGAGTGAATTCTTTGAAGATAGCTTGTGTTTTTGAAAATGGATGTTTGGGATTGTAAGCTAACAAATTAACTGAAGTATATTAATTTAGTAAAAAGAACAATAATTTTTTATGTTCTATTTGCCTATAAGTTTTTTTATTTTTATACTGTTGTCATCTATTTGAGCTGCATGGACAGTTATCATTAGTTTGAATATAATTCCATTTTATTTAGAAGAGAGGGAATATTTTAAATATGTTCAATTTGTGTGAGATGTTACATAGAGAGATAGATGATAATAATAATAATAATAATAATAATAATAATAATAATAATAACTGAAAAGTCAAGAAAATTGAATACCAAACATATTATACATGTTAACTATGTTAAATTTGTGTGAGATGTTATGCTCCGCGCTTCACGAAATGTCATTTGTTTATGTTTTGGAGATGTGTGAGTGAGAGAGGTGGTGGTTGACACTGGCTGCTACGTTCCATGTGTGTTGCCTCCAGAATTATAAAGTTAATTTCCTTGCTCCTGTGCCTCTGCTTTATCCTGCCATATGTATCTACCAGCTCAACACAATGAGAGGACACAGTAAGAAATTAATTAAAAGAAGAGGAGATAAAGATGTACAGATATATAGATTTCCAAATAGAGTAATAGACGAATTGAATAAATTACCAGAAGAAGTGGTGTGTGTCAAAAACATACACACACACACACACACACACACACAAATATGTACAGAAATATAGCTTTCCAAATAGAGTAAAAGACGAATTGAATAAATTACCAGAAGAAGTGGTGTGTGTCAAAAAAACACACACACACACACACACACAAATATGTACAGAAATATAGCTTTCCAAATAGAGTAAAAGACGAATTGAATAAATTACCAGAAGAAGTGGTGTGTGTCAAAAACACACACCCACACACAAATATGTACAGAAATATAGCTTTCCAAATAGAGTAATAGATGAATGGAATAAATTACCAGAAGTGGTGTGTGTCAAAAACATACACACACACACACACATATTATGTACTGTACACACACGCAATATTATGTACTGTACACACACACACACACAATATTATGTACTGTACACACACACACACACACAATATTATGTACTGTACACACACACACACACACACACATAATATTATGTACTGTACACACACACTATGAAGAAAGACTAGCGAAACTAAAATTACCTAAACTAGAAGAAAGATGAAAGAGAGGTGATATGATTATGGTTTACAAATGTGTCACAGGAAAAGAAAAGATAGATATATATAACTTATGTCAACAAGGAATACCTACAATGAGAGGACACAGTAAGAAATTAATTAAAAGAAGAGGAGATTAAGATGTACAGAAATATAGCTTTCCAAATAGAGTAATAGACGAATGGAACAAATTACCAGAAGAAGTGGTGTGTGTCAAAAACATACATAACTTTAAAGAAAAATATGATAATTGTGATTTAAAATACGGGACATTACGAGCTTGACTCAATCCTGTAAAGATACAAATAGGTAAGAACATATTATGTACTGTACACATACACACACACACACAATTAAACCCAAACACAGTCACTCACCTAGATGGTCAGGTGGCAATCCCTCTCAGCTGGCAACATTGGACACTGGCAACACTGATCTAGGGCTGGATACCACAGTGTTGCCAACTACAGGAGAATCGCCCTACATTTTGGACATTTCAACCGCGCGGCAGAATATCAGTGTTGCCAACTATAGGATAATCGCCCTACATTTTTACAAAATCTGAAAAAAAAATGTTGGGGGTACTATCAAATAAACAAAAAAGAAATATGTTATGAAAATATTATTATATAAACATGTTATGAAAGTACTATTATATAAACAGAAAAAATTATGTTAAAAAATTATTATATAAACAAAAAATATATATATTAAGAAAGCATTATTATATAAACAGAAAATAAATATGTTAAGAAAGTATTATTATATAAACAGAAAAGAAATATATATAAAAAGTAATATTAAATACACAGAAAAGAAATATGTTAAGAAAATACTGATAAATAAACAGAAAATAAATATGTTAAGAAAATACTATTAAATAAAATATTTATTACCCTCAATTATCATATGTATGTATGTTTATGCATTTAAAAAAATAATGTATGAAATCATTAGAAAAAATGTAGTTAGGGCGCCCTGTGTTGTTCAGCCAATCAGGTGCCGGCTTTTAAGTGACTAACCCCCCCCCAAAAAAAAATAAAAATAAAATAAATATAAAAAAAAAGAAGCATAGTTTATCACACACAAAAAAGTTAATCACAAAAAAAAAAAAATTATAATAATAACGATAATAATAATAAGCATAGTTTATCACACACACAAATGAAAAGGATAGTTTATCACAAAAAAAAAATAATAATAATAATAATAAGCCTAGTTTATCACACACACAAAAAAGCATAGTTAAAAAAAAATAATAATAATGATAATAATTATAAGCCTAGTTTATCACACACACACAAAAAAAGTATAGTTTATCACACACACAAAAAAAGCATAGTTTATCACCAAAAAAGAAGAAGCATAGTTTAACACAAAAAAAAAACATAGTTTATCGCACACAAAAAAAGAAACAGTTTATCACCAAAAAAAAAGAAACAAGAAGCATAGTTTATATAAAAAAAGAAAGAAACATAATTTATCACCAAAAGGAAAAAGAAGAAGCATAGTTTATCACAAAAAAAAATAATTATAGTAGGCATCGTTTATCACAAAAAAAGCAGCATAGTTTATCACCAAAAAAAAAAAAAAAAAAAAAACACACACAAGCAGAGTTTATCACAAATTAAAAAAAAAAAGAAGTATAGCTTATCACAAAAAAGAAATAAAAAAAGCATAGTTTATCACCAAAAGAAAAAAGAAGTATAGTTTATTACCATAAGAAATAATAAACAGTATCACACACAAAAAAAAAACCCAGTTTATCACAAAAAGAAAGAAAGAAAGAAACAGTTTATCACAAAAAAATATATATATAAAACGATACAGTTTATCATAAAAAAAATAAAAAATAAATCATAGTTTATCACCAAAAAATAAACAGAATCATAGTTTTTCAGGTGACAGTAGTAAACACAGAAAATGTGTTGTAACGTAAGTAGACTTCCTCAGACTTTTTTCCCTGGTCATTTCCTGTACTTTACCACGGTTAGGTCCCGGTAGTTTGCCCAGGTTAGGTCCCAGTAGTCTGATGTGGTTAGGTTAGGTTAGGTTAGGTTAGGTCAGGCTAATGTCAAAATACCCCATCTGAATATCTTGGAAATGGGGCATTTGTGGAGGAAATGCCATAGAAAAAATTAGTCTTAAAATTGTCTAAATAAGTGGGTATTGAAGGTAGAAAACCCATATGCAATAACGGTAATTCTTTCAATATTTACTGGCTAGGTCAGGTTAGGTCAGATTAATTTCCAAAATATGTTTGTAAAATGGGGCACATCTCTAAAACGGGGCATCTCCCAGAGAAACACCATAGATGAAAAGTGTGTTAGAATGGTCCAAAATAGTGGTTAATGATACTAAAATATACAATATAGTGAATGAACTACTTCTATACTTTTACCTATAATAATAATAATAATAATAATATTATATTACCTTTCATTATCTTCATCTTCCATGACCTGGTTAGCACCTGACCAATTCTGTTGACATTACATTAGGTTAGGTTAGGTTTACTGAATAATAATAATAATAATAATAATAATGATGATGATGATGATGATGATGATGGATGATGATGATGATGATAATGATGATGATGATGATAATAAAATACCATTGAAGAAAAGTGTCTTAGAATGTTATAAATTAGCAAGAAAAAAAAGGTAAAAACTTTGTATTAAAAAACAGTAATAGAATAGATTAAAATAATAATAATAATAATAATAACATATACATACATACATATAGTCTATTTTAACTGATTTACATACCAAAAAAATATTGAGAGAGAGAGAGAGAGAGAGAGAGAGAGAGAGAGAGAGAGAAAACCAATAAAATAATGGGTACGGTATCTATTGAAAGAATTAATGTTTTGTAGCAGTGTTGCCAGATCCGGCTAGGTCCCAAAATTTTGCCCCGGTCATTTCCTGTACTTTACCACGGTTATTTCCCAGTAGTTTGCCCATGTTAGGTCCCGGTAGTTTGCCCAGGTTAGGTTAGGTTAGGTTAGGTTAGGTTAGGTTAGGTCGGATTAGGTCAGGTCAGGTTTGGTTAGGTCAGGTCAGGTTTGGTTAGGTTAGGTCAGGTTAGGTAAGGTCAGGTTTGGTTAGGTTAGGTCAGATTAGGTAAGGTCAGGTTAGGTAAGGTCAGATCAGGTAAGGTCAGGTTAGGTCAGGTCAGGTTAGGTCAGGTCAGGTCAGGTTAGGTAAGGATATGAATTGGTTGGCTCTATCTTTGTTTCAATTATTAATGAGTTTGAAATATAGTTGAATGGTGGTAAGTTGTATAAAGCAAATATAAGAACCTAAGAAGTATAAGACTGACTCTGGAGAAAAAAGTGTCTACAGCAACAAGAAGTGGACTAAAACAAAGGAAGAAGTTACCATCCCAGGATCAGCTGATTAATGAAACATGACTGAAGGAGGAAGGGGATAACAGATGTAAACAAGTAGAGGAGGAAGCTCAAGGTTTGTCCAGACTGCAACAACTCTGATGCTGCATTTTGGTGTGGTCTTTGTGAATTCTGGCATCATATTAAGTGTGAAGGAGTATCAAGGGAACTACTGTATATATAAATTTTTAAACAGGAGTGATGCTAGTAAACTACACTGGTATTACAATAAGTGTGATAATGAGTCACATTTACAAAGCTGGAAAAGAGACAAGATGTAGTGGAAACAAAGATGAAAAACCTAGAAAAGGAGACAACTGCCAAGCTTCTTGTTTTTGAGAATGAGATAGCAGTAGTAAAGGGCAGAATTAGCACAGAAATGGATGAAGTGAAAGAGAAATTAGAAGTACAAAAAGTGTTGGAACTAGGAAAGTTGGATAAGTTTCAAGAGGTTCAGAAGGATATTAATGATATAAAAGGTAAGTTACTTGAAGAAGTTAAGGAGAAAGTTTGCATTGAGATGAAGAATGATTTAGTATAATCCTGCAAAGATGTTGTGAAGGAGGAGACCCAAAATATTTGCAACTCACATAGTGCTACAAAAGTAAGCAAAAGTGTGATTGCAGAGGAGACAGTGGAACAAGTGAAGGATATGTTACACAGAGAGAATAATATAGTACTGCACAGAATGCCGGAAGAAATGATAAGTGGATTTAACATGGAGGAGAGAGAAGACAAGATGAGACATGATAAACTAATGTTTAAAGAGATTTGTGGAGAGCTGAACCTAAATTGTTTTGATAGTGAAGATGAGGATCATGAGAAACTTGTATAAACTAAAGAATGTTAAGGAACTTTTATTCAGGAATGTGTCAGTGTATCATGATGTGACGAGAGAGGAACGGGAATAAGAAAAGGAACTAAGGAAACAGGCCAAAGAGAAGAGTGAGGAGGAGAAGGATGTGGTAAGAGGGAAGCCATGGAAGCGGTATCTACTGTGTGTAAAGAGAAACCAAGAGGAAAATATCCAGTAAAGATGAGGCAGAATGGAGAAAAGATTAAGTCTCAAAATAAGATACATGTGATGTTTAGTAATGTTGATACTTTTACATGTGACAACTTGAGGTAAGAATAGGAGATATGAGAGTGAAACCCCATGTGATAATAATACTAGAGGTGAAGCCAAAGAACTATAGATATGAAAAGAGTATTGTAGAGTTTAATATCAAGGGATACAAATTATTAGGAAAAAATATATCTGAAGAAAGCTGTGGGAGAGGTTTGTTAATGTATGTGAAACATGGGGTGTCCTATAGTATTGAGGAAGGTGGTGATTTATGTGAATATAGGCAATTCTCATTTTACACTGGCATTATGTATGAGAAATAGTGTGTGTGTAATGAATGTATGTACTGTATACACTTATTGTACACTATATTACACACCCAATATACAAGTGTACTGTACAATGAGGGTTTTCTGTACACAGTTTCATTACACACATTACATTACACACCCAATATACAAGTGTACTGTACAATGAGGGTTTTCTGTACACAGTTTCATTACACACATTACATTACACACCCAATATACAAGTGTACTGTACAATGAGGGTTTTCTGTACACAGTTTCATTACACACACTACATTACACACCCAATATACAAGTGTAAAATGAGAATTGTCTGTATATAAAAGTGAATATAATAGGTAAAGAGGACTTATTGCTCACAGCTGTATACAGGAGTCCAAATAGCACCACTGAGAATAACAACAGGTTATTGGATCTACAACAAGAAATAAGTGAACAAAGAACGAAACACAAAATAGATATAGGCGATTTTAATTTGCCTAACATAAACTGGACAACAGGCACAGCATCCAGCGGAGACCAATACAGTCAGAGTTTTATAGAAAAATAAGAGATTGTTTCTTTGTGCAACATAACAAGATGTAGAGGGAGTGAAAAGTGGATTTTTTTTTTTTTTTTTTTACTATACCTCAACCTCGGGGCTGTAGGGTGTCAGTAGCCCGTGACTCTTGTGAGGCCCCGAGATTATTGGGTGTCGCACTAGATGAGACAATGGAGCTTCATGGTGGTGATGTTGGTACCGTAGCTTCTATTCTGTCCCACTAGATGACCCACACCTTATTTATACACGTCACTTGTGTTTACTGACGATGACGTAAGAGTAGAGGGGATTGAAGTAGACAGCCCCCTCGGAAAAAGTGATCATGCCTGCATAACTTTTCATTGTGATATAGAACCACAGATAAGGAAGACAAAGAAAAAGGTGTATTTATATGAAAGAGGAAATTATTTAGAAATGAAGGAGAAACTAAATATAGACTGGAAAGACCACTTGAATACTGAAGACATCGATGACATGTGGAATAGATCTATAACTAAATTGTAGGAAGTTATCAGTGATTGTATACCATGCAGAATGTTTAAGGAAAGGGAATCAAGGAAAACCTTAAACAGTGAATTTACCCATGAATAGGAAACTGAGGGCAAAGATTAAGAAAAAGCAAAGGAACGATTGAGGAAAATGGCAGAAAGAAATAACAGACAGTGGGAATAGGGAATATCAGAGAGTGCAATGTTGAGTACAGACATTTAAATAACCAAGTAAGGAAAGAAACTAGGAGAGAAGTTAAAGCAAAGGAACAAACAATACCACAAAATGTAAAAAGCAATCCAAAGATATTCTGGAAGTACGTTAACTCTAAGACGAAGACAGTATCTGGGATCACAGAATTATATATGGGAGGTGACAAAAATAACAACACAACGAGTGACAAGGAGAAGGCACAAGAGTTAGCACAGTTTTTTTTCATCAGTATTTATGAACGAACCGCAAGGAGCTGTGCCAGAATTGAAAGTGAGAAAAGAAAAACCATTGTCAATTATGGAAATATCAAGGGAAGATAATATATAATAATAATTGAGGCGTCTCTTTGCATAACGGGATAAACTCCACCTCTGGTGAAATTGAAATGGCACTGTCTTCCCCCCTAGTAAACATCTACAATTTACTTGGTGAAGTCCATATCCCCTTTTGGAGTTTCTAATAAGGCTTAAAATGAAGTATAAATAGAGAGATTATAATCTTTTGTACACAGATGTTAAACTTTAAACCCATTTTTCTCAAAACTTGAATTGTGTCGCTTATCTCGTTATGTAAATAGACGCCTCGTATACTGAAAACACTGAAAAAGTTAAAGCGTAATAAATCCCCCGGACCAGACACACTCCACCTAAGCGTTATATTGGAAGTTGCTGAGGTGCTGGTGGAACCACTGTGGATTATTTTTAACAACTCTTTGGAAAGATATCAAGTTCCCCAGGAGTGGAAAACAGCAAATATTACTGCAATATTTAAAAAGGGGAGATATAAGAGTAACCCCAGTAACTACAGACCACAACCACACTCACCAACAACACAACATACACTCTCTGAGGGCACTATGGGAAAGCCCGGTTCAGGCCATGACCTTCCTCAGGAGCTCAGGGGGGCTGCTCGGCCAGACACCTTGAGGAACTTCAACAACAACTACAGACCAGTATCATAAAGCACATGTCAGGTAACAACTTGTTCAGCAAAAAACAGTATGGTTTCTTACCAGGGAGGTCAACAGTATTGCAGCTGATATAAGTATTGATAAGTGGACTGAGTCTATAGATAGAGGATGGGTAGTGGATGTGGCTTATTGTGATCTAAGGAAAGCATTTGATACAGTCCCCCACAGTTAATTCTCATTTTACACTTGTATATTGGGTGTGTAATGAAACTGTGTACAAAAAACCCTCATTGTACAGTACACTTGTATATTGGATGTGTAATGTAGTGTGTGTAATGAAACTGTGTACAGAAAACCCTCATTGTACAGTACACTGGTATTATGGGTTTGTAATGAAACTGTGTACAGAAAACCCTCATTGTACAGTACACTGGTATTATGGGTGTTTAATATAGTGTACAATAAGTGTTTACAGTACATACATTAATTACACACACTATTTCACATACATCATCCCAGTGTAAAATGAGAATTAACTGAACTTGCCAATGAACAGGAAGCTATGGAACAAGATAAAGAGGAAGCAAAGATTATGGGAACAAATGAACAAACTTGAAAATTCTGAAAACTATATGGAGAAGAGTCAGTATGCTGAAATCAGTAAAGAATATAGGAGAGTAGAGTTAACAATCAGGTGAGAAGTGAAACAAGAAAAGCAGTGAAGAACAAGGAACTGGAAGTTGCTACACTTGTAAAAGAAAACCCGAAGGTTTTTTGGAAATATGTTCAGTCAAAAATTAACACCAAAGGCATGATATCAGAATTGTATACAGACCACAATAAAGCAGAGACCACAGTAAGTGACAGAGAAAAAGCAAAGGTTCTCTCTAGACAATTTGCCAATGTGTTTGTCACTGAATCTGATGGAGACTCTCCAAGGGGAAGAGTGCAGGTAGTACCACCTCTGCAAAGTCTTAACATTACCAAGGAGAAAATTCAGAAGGTAATACAGAAAATGAAGAAGGATAAATCACCAGGACCAGATGGGATACACCCAAGGATAGTGAAGGAGATAATGAAGGAGATCTTAGAGCCACTGGTTATTTTCTTTGAATGCTCGTTAAGCACACAGCAATTGCCCACTGATTGGAAGATTGCAAATATCACAGCAATATTTAAAAAAGGTGATAAAAGGGACCCGGGAAATGATAGACCTGTGAGTCTGACAAACATTATAAGTAAATGTATGGAGACACTAATTAGAGAGGAGATGATGGCTCACTTGAGGAAATACAACTTGCTCAGTGATAAACAGTACGGCTTTATACCAGGGAGATCTACTGTATTACAACTTATAAAGGTGTTGGATGAGTGGACGAAGGCTTTAGATCAAGGGAATTCTGTACATGTAATTTATTGTGATTTTATGAAGGCTTTTGATAGAGTTCCACATAAAAGGTTATTGGAAAAGATCTCCTGCTGTGGTATAGAAGGCAATTATTTGGACTGGATTAAGGCATTCTTAGGTAATAGAAATCAAAGAGCCCTACATGGAGTAGGGCTCATCAGTCTAGAATAGGTGCTGTGGAAATGAGTTACTTGAGAGGAACATGTGGACTTACTAGGTGGGATGGAGAAAGTAATGAGTGTGTATATGAGAGGTGTGGTATGAGTGAGAAGGCAATTGGCATTGAGTGTGGAGTGGTTGAGAGAGTGAAACGTAATACATTGAGATGGTTTGGACATGTACAGTGGGATCTCGCATCTAGCGAGTAGTTGGTGCCAAAAAAACGGCGCTAGATGTGAATTCGCTAGATGCGAATACATAAACTAATGAGGAAAATTATAATAGGCGAGGTGAAAATTGCCGATCTTCATTTTATTTATTTTATTTTCGCCTATAACATTTTAATTTCCATTTAAATAAACACAAAGTGATGCACAATATATAACAAAGAAAAAATTATGAGTGGTATTGTAATTTGAGTGATAAAGTGTGTAAGTGTGACGAATGTCCATTTGGTGGAGGGATGGACGGACTGGCAGCCACCTCCTCACTCAAGCAACCTCTCCCTTCCCCTCCCCTCCTCCCTTGTCCATGTTACCACCACCACCCTCGCCCTCCTCACCACTGTTCACGCTCTCTCGCCTGCCAAATGGGAATTTTTTTTTTTAATTTATTATCTATATTTTATATACTTTTGTCTATGATATCGCATAATTTTCATTATGTTGTACACAAAGTGATACACAACATGAATTCAAGAAGAAATAATTAAATACAGGATTCACTATTTACTCGTGAGTAATGAAGGAAGTGACGAACTGCTGGTATCTGAGGCAAAGGGACAGGCTAGTGCAGCGTGCCACAGCCTCCCTCCTCACTTGTCTCCCGCTCACCACCACTCTCTCTCGCCTCTCTTGATGCTTGAATTAATTTTGTAATTCTTTCATCTGCATTCTCCTCCTCACGCTTAAGGTCGGAGCGGGTCAAGAGAGGTCTCGCACGTGCTCGACAAAGACGGAGACTGAGTTTTTAAATTGGGGAAGGACTAGGAGTGGCCGACTGGCCGCGTGGGTGGTGACGTGACGTCACACGATAAATATTATTATTTTTTAATTTTCTTACATATTTATTTCGCCAGATGGGAATTTTGTTCGCTAGAAACGAATATGGGTAGAGGTTGTATGGTGTCGCCAGATACGAATTCGCAAGTTGAGAACTCGCTAGATGCGAGATCCCACTGTAGAGAGAATGTAAAGTGAGGAGTTTGTAAAGAAGGTGTATGGAAGTGAAGTTGTGGTACCTGGTGTGAGAGGCAGACCTCCGGTTAGATGGCAGAACAGAGTGGAAGAGTATGTAAAGGAGAGAAACATGAGGGACAGAGGAGGGCTTGAACAAGTAAGGAGGGAGTGTTGGAACAGAGTGGAAGAGTATGTAAAGGAGAGAAACGTGAGAAGCAGAGTAGGGCTTGAACAAGTAAGGAGGGAGTGTTGGAACAGAGAGAACTGGAGGCACTTCTGCCGTGGCCACCCCCTTGGGGGGAGTTCATGGAGGCAACGAGGCATCAGAGCTATAGATAGATACATAGAATAGTGAATGGAGAGGCTATGGAATGGAGTGATGTGGTCAGTGGGGTACCTCAGGGCTCAGTCTTGGGACCATTACTATTTGTTGTTTATATCAATGACCTGCCTAGTTGTGTTGTGATGGAAACAAAAGTGATATATATTTGTATGCTGATGACACTAAAATTTTTAGAACTATGGCAAATGATGATGACCATATAAAACTCCAAGAAGATTTAGAAGATATGAAACATTGGACAGAAAAATGGTTATTGAGTTTTTATTCAGATAAGACGAGGTAAATGAGAATTGGTGGATCTGAAGAAAGAGAGAGAGAGAGAGAGTATCATCTTGAAAATGTAATAGAAAGGTCAAGAGCTGAAAAGGATATTGGAGTAATTATTGACGACATATTGAAATTTTCAGAAAATCTCTCAGAGAAAATAAACAAAGGTAACAAGATTGTTGGCATTATAAGAAGAACTTTCACCAGCTTAAATGCAGAAATGTTTAAATATCTTTTCATTGCTCTTCTCCGCCCTCATCTGGAATACGCAAATCAGGTGTGGAATCCCTATCTTTTTAAGGACATTGAGGCAGTTGAAAATGTCCAAAGAAGAGCAACTAAACTCCTGCCCAATATGAAGAACTTGTCATATGAGGAGAGGCTAAAAACATTTAATCTACCAACACTGTCATATAGAAGATGGAGAGGCGACATGATTGAAACATTTAAATTTATCAATGGACTGTATGACAAGGAATGCAGCGAGAAAGTTTTTCAAGAACGGGAAGAAAGTATTACACGAGGAAATTCTAGAAAATTATTTAAACCAAGATCACGAATGAACTTGAGGAAATACTCTTTTCTCTGCAGAGTAATAGATATGTGGAACTCTCTGCCAGAGTGGGTCATAAACCAGAAATCAGTGGTTTCATTTGAAAAACAATTGGTAAATATTGAAAGAATTACCGTTATTGTGTACGGTTTTTCTCCCTTCATTACCCACTTATTTAGACCATTCTAAGACTATTTTCTTCTATGGCATTTCCTCCACAAATGCCCTATTTCCAAGATAGGGCATATTCAAATGGGGCATTTTGAAATTAGCCTGACCTTACCTGACCTAACCTAGACCACAGCAAACTACCGGGACCTAACCTGGGCAAACTACCGGGAAATAACCGCGGTAAAGTACAGGAAATGACCGGGGCTAAATACGGGGATCTAGCTGGATCTGGCAACACTGCTACGAAACGGTAATTCTTCCAATAAATACCAAACAATTAGATAAGTTTTGGGACAATCAAGAACAAAAATACTTCTATAGGGCAAATGAGTAATAGGAATGAAGTGGAGCTGAAAGTACAGGCTCACCAATAGATCCTCTTCCAGAAGATCATCTGTAAGCATCTGTGTGGTTTGTTGGGAAGCTTACAAACCAATACCACTGTGTTTATTGACCGTAAAATAATGAAGCCTTACAAGTGTGGTTGGTTGGGAAGCTTACAAACCAATAATACCACTGAGGAATTGACCCTAAATGGACGTTGTATAGGGTCGTGTGGCTGGTTAGGAAGCTTACAAACCAATACCACTATGGAATCAACTCTAAAATAATGAAGCCTAATACAAGTGTGGTTGGTTGGGAAGCTTACAAACCAACACACCGAGTAGCCATCTTAGTTAGTATGACCACGAACTAAAAAATTCACACATTTACTCTTATAACAATAATTAAGGCGTTATGCAAGAAGATCCATAGTGTATACGATGCATGGTACCGGTACGATGGCTCTGTTGTGTGTCCATAGAGCCGCACACCATCGTACCGGCACATCATCGTATTTACTATGACTGATTTTTTTTTGTTTACTTACATTCTTATCGTGTTGGATTCTCTGCAGTGTTGCCAGATCAGAGGAGGTTTTACTGTCAGTGTTGCCAGATCTATTTGGCATCATACCCTCAACTTCAATATCATCAGAATTTCCCTTTTTATTTTACCTCAATAATTTTCCTGTTTATATTTACCATTATTCTTTATTATTATTTATATTTACCATTATTTTATTCTTGAAATTTCGTCTGGTAGAAATTTTACTCCTAAACAATCTTAATTAATATAATATCCCAATTGGTACTTCTAATTGTCCATACTTGGCAATACTGCTTCACTGTCAGTACGCCAGTGTTGCCAGATCCATTTGGCATTATACCCACAACTTCAACATCAGAATTTCCCTTTTTACCTCAATAATTCTTTGTTTACTCTTGAACATTGACGGTCATTTTGGTATTTCATCATCTGATAGAAATTACCCTGATTACTCTTAAACAATCTTTTAATATTATTATCTTTATATAATTTCCTTGTGTGGACTTCAAAACTATCTAAAAGCAGATAAATTTCCCAGCACCTGGCAACACTGATTGAGTGACTTGCCGAGGATTTTATTAGTCCTGGGAGAAGGATAGATCACTCTGGGTTTATTTTGGTCCTGAGAGAAGGATAGATTACTCTGTGTTTATTTTGGTGTCATCGTTGTCAAGGATGAGAGACAGTAAGGACAAGGATGAGAGACAGTAAGGATAGTTCACTGAGCACTTGTTTTACCCACAATGCACCGCGCCATACAGCCGTGACGTCACTGGAGACCCAAACACGGACGCACAGAGGAGTTTTGCCTTGGCTTTGCTTGTATCTCAGTGACTCCAGCTTTTTTCTCTATAAGAACAATGACAAGGTGTGCTGTTTACGGGTGCAATAGCAATAACAGGAGCAAGAAACAAGAAAATTGCCATTTTTATCGATTTCCAAGGACAAAATCAGTGTTAAAACAGTGGAATAATTCATGCTATCGGGCAGATAAACTAAACCCAGAGACTGCCAGAGTTTGCTCCCGTCATTTTAAGGCAGCAGATTACAAACAGAATTACAGCATCAAGAGGAAGCTCCTGAACAAGTCTCCACAGGCAACAAGATCACTGAAGGCTGATGCTGTACCTTCGCTGTTTCTCCCAAAACAGGAGGATGATTCAGGTAGGCAATATGGACTCTTATCTGTTACTGCAAATACTTTCGGTATAATACTTATTGTGCAAAACTTACTAAATATCATCTTTCATTTGCAATTAGTAGGAGCTGACAAATATTTATTGATGGTGCTTGTTAACAGGTTAAAATAAGTCTTGTGCATAGATATGGGCTGCCCCTAATCTTTATTGAAAGTAAGGTTTATATGAGCCATACAATTGAAATGTGACAAGACAGCCAACCAGGTAAGATAGGCCAATTTTATGAAAGTTTTATAGGTTATTTGGTTTTATTGTACATTGTGTAGGGTTGGTTTAAACTAACGTTAGGTGGCAGGTAGATTGGGACCATTTCTTAATATTTTCAGTTTTTATAAATGACTAGTTTGGTAGGGAGGTGGGAAACATATCCATACCAAAAGAGCAGAAAGGTTTTCCATCTTGATCATACAAATAAATTGCATCACCAGATTGTCTGATTTAATTATTTTCCTTTTTGCAGAAAGTGCAAAACACCGTGGGTGCAGAGCTGAGGAAAAACAGAGGTGCCAGCTTTTGCAAGATTTGCTCAGTGTTTCTGGCAGGAAGAATTTTATGACTTTTTAATATTGGTTTTTTATTAAAATTATTATTGTCTTGCTGAAATATAACATCTCAATCAGTGAGTTACATATGGTATATAGGGTATAATTATTATATATTCCTTTAGTTGAAAATATAGGTAAATTTACTGTTTCGGACAGAATAGGATTCTTTGGACAATGATATATTTTACTAGTGTTTTTTTATGTGTTTTCAACGATTTTGATATTCATTTCTGTCGCATTTTTTTTTTTTTTTTTTTTTTTTTTAGCCAAACCTAACTTAATCTGGACCGCGGCACACTACCGGGACCTAACCGGGGCAGACTACCGGGACCTAACCAGGGCAGGCTACCGGGATCTAACCAGGGCAGATTACTGGGAAAATAGAAATAGCCGACATGGATGGATGTAGAGCACAGTTTACACTTGAAATCTAATCCCGGTAGTCTGCCCCGGTAAGGTCCCGGTAGTCTGCCCTGGTTAGGTCCGCCCCAGTTAGGTCCTGGTAGTGTGCCGCGGTCCAGATTAGGTTTGGCTAAAAAAAAAAAAAAAAATTGCGACAGAAATGAATTTAAAAATTGTTGAAAACACATAAAAAAACACTAGTAAAATATATTATTGTCCAAAGAATCCTATTCTGTCCGAAACAGTAAATTTACCAAAATGGATATACAGTACAGTGAATGTTTTCTGTATTCTCTTCAAGACAAGTTCTCTTTCACTCAACAGACACATCATAAGAAGATTCAGCCCCTATTGAAACTGCTATTGCTGGAGGAACTCAAGAACATGAACTTTATTGTTCTGGTAAGAGAAATGCTGATTCATTATTATCTTTCTTCATTTATAATTCTACTCTAATTGTTTCATATTTTTAATTTACTAGTTATCAATGAGTTACATATGGTATATAGGGTCTATTATATATTCCTTTAGTTGAAAATATATATACAGTACAGTGAATATTTTCTGTATCCTATTCAAGACAAGTTCTCTTTCACTCAACAGACACATCATAAGAAGATTCAGCCCCTATTGAAACTGCTGTTGCTGGAGGAACTCAACCACCTGAACTTTATTGTTCCGGTAAGAGAAATGCTGATTCATTATTATCTTTCTTCATTTATAAATTCTACTCTAATTGTGTCATATTTTTAATTTACTAGTTATTTGAATTGCATTTAATCTAACTCTAGAATCATGAATTATATTGATCTGTCATAAATTATATGTATAATTATTTATATACATATATTTATCTATGATATTTCTTGATGGAGTATTTTACATTGCCCAGATTGTGGCATTGTCACTTCGGATTCCTCCGAGCAAGCCTTCATGCTGACTTCCTTCCCAACTCACCACCTTCGCCAAGATGTTTTGAAACCTTAGAAACCTTTGCTTAAGATATTGGGATAGGTGGCTCAGGGGTTTTAGTTTTATGGCATAACAACTCTAGCATGTACAGTTGGCCTGATGAATTCTTATACACCACTGTGACATCAAGGGTTCGTAACAACTTGAAAATGTAGTTAATTTCCTAACACCAAGCTTATCTAGTAATGTTATTTGGTTGATACTTAAATCAGTCAACAACATTAGAGAAAATTATCAAGGGTAGTACAGTATTTGGGAGCACTTACATAAGTACATTGGGGTGTAGAATAGGTTGATCTTGTCCTACAAACTTGTTAGAAATTCTAAAGTACAGTACAGTACTGTAGACAGTAGTGATAGACTAAGGACTAGTCACTGAGAAATAAGTTTAAGACTTGGAGTAGTACTGTATGTATTTGCCATACATGCCCATCCCACCTCAATGTATTACATTTCACCTTCCCAACCATCCCACACACAATCCCAATTGCCTTCTTACTCATGCTGCAGTCCCAATTGCCTTCTTACTCATGCTACACCTCTCATTACTTTCTCCATCCCACCTGGTATTGGGAAGGGTAAGTTAACATTATAGTAGTGTATATTATACAGTATACTGTACTGTATTTGTCAAGAAATAGTTACTAAGGATAGCTTTACAGGATGCTTTTTCTCTAGGCCTTTGTGTTAAGTAACCTTTCACTTTACAGAATTGGCACCTGACTCTTATAAAGCTCCTACCCAAACCTCTGCTGTTGGAGAGAGACTATTAACACCAAGAGTTAGAAACAACTAAAGAAGGTAGCTCTGCTTCATCAGGTGGACATAATCTGGCAGTTTGTTGGTCCTGTTGTGGTTTCCTACATTCTGGGAATAATAATGTGTATGCCCTACAACAGCAGCTGTCTGAGGTGTCTCTAAAATTGGAGAAAGTAACAAAAATTAAAAGACAGTTAGAACTAAATTTAGAGGAATTACGAGCAAAGGAAGGAAGTTTAGAACAAAGATTAATGGAGCTTGTTGGAGAAAATGGTGACATCAAAAAGAAATTGTTAAAACAATCCTTAGACAATGATATTCTGCTTAAGGAAAATACAGAGTACAAAAATTTGGTATCAGAGTACAACCTTGAAAAAGCAAAGCAAACTTATGCCAATAAACCTATTATACCAGCATCTATGACTATATGTATCCTCACGGCCTTGTTATGCTTCTGTTTTGTTCTATGTGCTAGTTCCCCCTTTATTAGTCTGTTTCCTTATACCATCTGTGTAGTAAATGTCTTCTGAGGCCTGGTACTGTACTAGTTTAAGTATTGTTGGATTATGGTACTAAATCATATTCCAGTTGTATGAACACTTTATGTGCTTGAATTTTTAAAAACTTCAGAGTTATCATTGCAAGGGAAGAATAGTTAGATGCAAATGAGCATGAGAGGGTAAGATGCAACATATAAATAATTTCTGTAGCACTCAGTACATGGTTGAATGTCATACTTGATAATCATAGTTCCTGGCTTGTACAACAGATTTAAAATGTACAGTTTATTATAGTAGCTGTATTTTTGTAGGAAGAACTGTTCCATGCTGACTTTTTACACTGGGTGAGAGGTTACAGACTTTTGATTCATTCAGATTTGCTCACTTTTTTTCACTCGCCTCTGTATTTAATACTGTACTTTAGAGTTCAAGGAAATAAATTACTCGTGTCTACTTTTATGTTCTTACCTATTTGTATTTCTGTACATCTTTGTTTCCTCTTCTTTTAATTAATTTCTTACTGTGACCTCTAATTGTAGGTATTCCCTGTTGACACAAGTTTTCTATATCCTTACTATTCCATACTACTGCAGCATATTCCAAGGTAGGCCTTATAAAGGATGTAATTATTTTCTTGACCATTTCTTCATCTATTTAAGTGAAGGCCACTCTCAAGTTTGCTAACAATGTATACATGTTTCTCACTTTTTCATTTATATGATCATCTGGTGTCAATTTCTTATTTATCGTTACCCCTAAATCTCTTTCTTTCTCTGCTTTATTTAATATTTTATTTCCAAGCTTGTACTGCCAATTTGGTCTCTCACTTCTACCAAATTTAATAATAATGTGTTTAATATATTCAGTTTCCAGAACTAAAGTAGTTAAAGGAAGTACATTATTATGCCAAGATAACTCAAACACAAAAATGTATTGCACACTGGCAAAGTAAATAGTAATTAAGAGTAAACAGAAAAAATTAACAAACTTCTCGGAATAGCAAAATGACTGCACAGACTACTGGATATACAAAACTACAGAAGGGCCTGTAAAGAAACGTTCTTTTTCTTGCAAGTAATGAAAGGTCACATTTGAAAGTAAATCATGTACAAAAAGAAGCGAAATTGTGGGTGAAGTTAGAGTTAATGTGGGGAGAAAGATGGGTGAGAGACATGATATGCATGTAATACAACATAAAGAAATATTAACGAATCTCTAGGAATTTTTAGTCAATAATCCCAATTTTCTATGTTTGTGACTCATCTATATTTAATCATAATAAATTAATATTAATATCAAGGGGTTTTGCTAGCTAGAATCGGCGTGAGCGAGCCTCTATCAGCTTGTAAATACAACAGTGCTATAGCCTTCAATATAGCATACACTAGTCTACTATTCATGAAAACTATATCCACAACTATCAATTAACTCTTTTAGAGAACACCACACACGTATGATGTATAAATCATGTATTAAAACCGAGAATAAGGAGAGATTATTTAAGTTTGAACGAGATTCCTGCATGCTAGGGTCTCCAGCAGGGTCTCCAGTGAGCGTCATCACTTTGACGTCACGGAGCGCGTGACGTCACGGCTGAATTGATGACGTTTCACTGAACTATCCTTACTCAAGGATGAGAGACAGTAAAGATAGTTCAGTGAAACGTCATCAATTCAGCCGTGACGTAACGCGCTCCGTGATGTCAAAGTGATGACGCTCACTGGAGACCCTGCTGGAGACCCTAGCATGCAGGAATCTCGTTCAAACTTAAATAATCTCTCCTTATTCTCGGTTTTAATACATGATTTATACATCATACGTGTGTGGTGTTCTCTAAAAGAGTTAATTGATAGTTGTGGATATAGTTTTCATGAATAGTAGACTAGTGTATGCTATATTGAAGGCTATAGCACTGTTGTATTTACAAGCTGATAGAGGCTCGCTCACGCCGATTCTAGCTAGCAAAACCCCTTGATATTAATATTAATTTATTATGATTAAATATAGATGAGTCACAAACATAGAAAATTGGGATTATTGACTGAAATTCCTAGAGATTCGTTAATATTTCTTTATGTTGTATTACATGCATATCATGTCTCTCACCCATCTTTCTCCCCACATTAACTCTAACTTCACCCACAATTTCGCTTCTTTTTGTACATGATTTACTTTCAAATGTGACCTTTCATTACTTGCAAGAAAAAGAACGTTTCTTTACAGGCCTTTCTGTAGTTTTGCATATCAAGTAGTCTGTGCAGTCATTTTGCTATTCCGAGAAGTTTGTTAATTTGTTCTGTTTACTCTTAATTACTATTTACTTTGCCAGTGTGCAATACATTTTTGTGTTTGAGTTATCTTGGCATAATAATGTACTTCCTTTAACTACTTTAGTTCTGGAAACTGAATATATTAAACACATTATTATTAAATTTGGTAGAAGTGAGAGACCAAATTGGCAGTACAAGCTTGGAAATAAAATATTAAATAAAGCAGAGAAAGAAAGAGATTTAGGGGTAACGATAAATAAGAAATTGACACCAGATGATCATATAAATGAAAAAGTGAGAAACATGTATACATTGTTAGCAAACTTGAGAGTGGCCTTCACTTAAATAGATGAAGAAATGGTCAAGAAAATAATTACATCCTTTATAAGGCCTACCTTGGAATATGCTGCAGTAGTATGGAATAGTAAGGATATAGAAAACTTGTGTCAACAGGGAATACCTACAATTAGAGGTCACAGTAAGAAATTAATTAAAAGAAGAGGAAACAAAGATGTACAGAAATACAAATAGGTAAGAACATAAAAGTAGACACGAGTAATTTATTTCCTTGAACTCTAAAGTACAGTATTAAATACAGAGGCGAGTGAAAAAAAGTGAGCAAATCTGAATGAATCAAAAGTCTGTAACCTCTCACCCAGTGTAAAAAGTCAGCATGGAACAGTTCTTCCTACAAAAATACAGCTACTATAATAAACTGTACATTTTAAATCTGTTGTACAAGCCAGGAACTATGATTATCAAGTATGACATTCAACAATGTACTGAGTGCTACAGAAATTATTTATATGTTGCATCTTACCCTCTCATGCTCATTTGCATCTAACTATTCTTCCCTTGCAATGATAACTCTGAAGTTTTTAAAAATTCAAGCACATAAAGTGTTCATACAACTGGAATATGATTTAGTACCATAATCCAACAATACTTAAACTAGTACAGTACCAGGCCTCAGAAGACATTTACTACACAGATGGTATAAGGAAACAGACTAATAAAGGGGGAACTAGCACATAGAACAAAACAGAAGCATAACAAGGCCGTGAGGATACATATAGTCATAGATGGTGGGATAATAGGTTTATTGGCATAAGTTTGTTTTGCTTTTTCAAGGTTGTACTCTGTATTTTCCTTAAGCAGAATATCATTGTCTAAGGATTGTATTAACAATTTCTTTTTGATGTCACCATTTTCTCCAACAAGCTCCATTAATCTTTGTTCTAAACTTCCTTCCTTTGCTCGTAATTCCTCTAAATTTAGTTCTAACTGTCTTTTAATTTTTGTTACTTTCTCCAATTTTAGAGACACCTCAGACAGCTGCTGTTGTAGGGCATACACATTATTATTCCCAGAATGTAGGAAACCACAACAGGACCAACAAACTGCCAGATTATGTCCACCTGATGAAGCAGAGCTACCTTCTTTAGTTGTTTCTAACTCTTGGTGTTAATAGTCTCTCTCCAACAGCAGAGGTTTGGGTAGGAGCTTTATAAGAGTCAGGTGCCAATTCTGTAAAGTGAAAGGTTACTTAACACAAAGGCCTAGAGAAAAAGCATCCTGTAAAGCTATCCTTAGTAACTATTTCTTGACAAATACAGTACAGTATACTGTATAATATACACTACTATAATGTTAACTTACCCTTCCCAATACCAGGTGGGATGGAGAAAGTAATGAGAGGTGTAGCATGAGTAAGAAGGCAATTGGGACTGCAGCATGAGTAAGAAGGCAATTGGGATTGTGTGTGGGATGGTTGGGAAGGTGAAATGTAATACATTGAGGTGGGATGGGCATGTATGGCAAATACATACAGTACTACTCCAAGTCTTAAACTTATTTCTCAGTGACTAGTCCTTAGTCTATCACTATTGTCTACAGTACTGTACTGTACTTTAGAATTTCTAACAAGTGACAAGATCAACCTATTCTACCCCAATGTACTTGTGTAAGTGCTCCCAAATACTGTACTACCCTTGATAATTTTCTCTAATGTTGTTGACTGATTTAAGTATCAACCAAATAACATTACTAGATAAGCTTGGTGTTAGGAAATTAACTACATTTTCTAGTTGTTACGAACCCTTGATGTCACAGTGGTGTATAAGAATTCATCAGGCCAACTGTACATGCTAGAGTTGTTATGCCATAAAACTAAAACCCCTGAGCCACCTATCCCAATATCTTAAGCAAAGGTTTCTAAGGTTTCAAAACATCTTGGCGAAGGTTGGTGAGTTGGGAAGGAAGTCAGCATGAAGGCTTGCTCGGAGGAATCCGAAGTGACAATGCCACAATCTGGGCAATGTAAAATACTCCATCAAGAAATATCATAGATAAATATATGTATATAAATAATTATACATATAATTTATGACAGATCAATATAATTCATGATTCTAGAGTTAGATTAAATGCAATTCAAATAACTAGTAAATTAAAAATATGACACAATTAGAGTAGAATTTATAAATGAAGAAAGATAATAATGAATCAGCATTTCTCTTACCGGAACAATAAAGTTCAGGTGGTTGAGTTCCTCCAGCAACAGCAGTTTCAATAGGGGCTGAATCTTCTTATGATGTGTCTGTTGAGTGAAAGAGAACTTGTCTTGAATAGGATACAGAAAATATTCACTGTACTGTATATATATTTTCAACTAAAGGAATATATAATAGACCCTATATACCATATGTAACTCATTGATAACTAGTAAATTAAAAATATGAAACAATTAGAGTAGAATTATAAATGAAGAAAGATAATAATGAATCAGCATTTCTCTTACCGGAACAATAAAGTTCAGGTGGTTGAGTTCCTCAAGCAACAGCAGTTTCAATAGGGGCTGAATCTTCTTATGATGTGTCTGTTGAATAAAAGAGAACTTGTCTTGAAGAGAATACAGAAAACATTCACTGTACTGTATATCCATTTTGGTAAATTTACTGTTTTGGACAGAATAGGATTCTTTGGACAATAATATATTTTACTAGTGTTTTTTTATGTGTTTTCAACAATTTTTAAATTCATTTCCGTCGCAATTTTTTTTTTTTTTTCTTTTAGCCAAACCTAATCTGGACTGCGACACACTACCAGGACCTAACTGGGGCAGACTACCGGGACCTAACCAGGGCAGACTACCGGGACCTTACCGGGGCAGACTACCGGGATTAGATTTCAAGTGTAAACTGTGCTCTACATCCATCCATGTCGGCTATTTCTATTTTCCCAGTAATCTGCCCTGGTTAGATCCCGGTAGCCTGCCCTGGTTAGGTCCCGGTAGTCTGCCCCGGTTAGGTCCTGGTAGTGTGCCGCGGTCCAGATTAGGTTAGGTCAGGTTAGGTTTGGCTAAAAAAAAAAAAAAAAAAAATGCGACGGAAATGAATATCAAAATCGTTGAAAACACATAAAAAAACACTAGTAAAATATATCATTGTCCAAAGAATCCTATTCTGTCCGAAACAGTAAATTTACCTATATTTTCAACTAAAGGAATATATAATAATTATACCCTATATACCATATGTAACTCACTGATGTCTGTTGAGTGAAAGAGAACTTGTCTTGCAGAGAATACAGAAAATATTCACTGTACTGTTTATATATTTTCAACTAAAGGAATATATAATATACCCTATATACCATATGTAACTCACTGATTGAGATGTTATATTTCAGCAAGACAGTAAAAATTTTAATAAAAATCAATTTTAAAAAGTCATAAAATTCTTCCTACCAGAAACACTGAGCAAATCTTGCAAAAGCTGGCACCTCTGTTTTTCATCAGCTCTGCGCCCACGTTGTTTTGCACTTTCTGCAAAAAGGAAAATAATTAAATCAGACAATCTGGTGGTGCAATTTATTTGTATGATCAAGATGGAAAACCTTTCTGCTTTTTTTGGTATGGATATGTTTCCCACCTCCCTACCAAACTAGTCATTTATAAAAACTGAAAATATTAAGAAATGGTCCCAATCTACCTGCCACCTAACGTTAGTATAAACCAACCCTACACAATGTACAATAAAACCAAATAACCTATAAGACTTTCATAAAATTGGCCTATCTTACCTGGTTGGCTGTCTTGTCACATTTCAATTGTATGGCTCATATAAACCTTACTTTCAATAAAGATTAGGGGCAGCCCATATCTATGCACAAGACTTATTTTAACCTGTTAACAAGCACCATCAATAAATATTTGTCAGCTCCTACTAATTGCAAATGAAAGATGATATTTAGTAAGTTTTGCACAATAAGTATTATACCGAAAGTATTTGCAGTAACAGATAAGAGTCCATATTGCCTACCTGAATCATCCTCCTGTTTTGGGAGAAACAGCGAAGGTACAGCATCAGCCTTCAGTGATCTTGTTGCCTGTGGAGACTTGTTCAGGAGCTTCCTCTTGATGCTGTAATTCTGTTTGTAATCTGCTGCCTTAAAATGACGGGAGCAAACTCTGGCAGTCTCTGGGTTTAGTTTATCTGCCCGATAGCATGAATTATTCCACTGTTTTAACACTGATTTTGTCCTTGGAAATCGATAAAAATGGCAATTTTCTTGTTTCTTGCTCCTGTTATTGCTATTGCACCCTTAAACAGCACACCTTGTCATTGTTCTTATAGAGAAAGAAGCTGGAGTCACTGAGATACAAGCAAAGCCAAGGCAAAACTCCTCTGTCAGGCTCTGTGCGTCCGTGTTTGGGTCTCCAGTGACGTCACGGCTGTATGGCGCGGTGCATTGTGGGTAAAACAAGTGCTCAGTGAACTATCCTTGGAAGCGGATGGGGACGGCTGGCCATTCTTTGCTAATGGGTCTTGTGATTGGTGCAGCCAGCACCTCTGGTAAGCGCGTCCCTCATTGGTCCATCATTCCCCCCCCCCGCCAAGCGTCCCGCGCTCTTCAACAGCTGACAAACGTGAACAAACTGAGAGCATAGCCATGGCGGGAGTGAATTCGCCTTTTCTTAAATGTAATTACTGTAACAAGGACTTCACAAGAAACAGTTACAGGAAAGTGCATGAACAGAAATTTCACGGTGTATGTCCTAAAAGGAAAGAGTTAGTCGAGAAACCGGCTGATTCTTCCTTAGTGTCCAGCATTTGTGATAAGCTTTTTACACAAGTTAGCAACAAGCGGACCCACGAGCGGAATATACACGGTGTAAAGCTTCCGCCTAGGCCTATACCATGTAAAGATGACGGTAGATCTACTTTGGTTAAATGCAAAGAGTGCAATGAAGCCTACCCAACACTTAATAACTACCGAGAGCATCTCCTTGCACAACATCAGATTGAAACCCACAAAACTCAGCATGAGTTCACCTCTGAAAAAGGTAAGCTTGAAGATATTAAAAGGTAATGTTAGATGAGTAATACTTTATGAGAGCTCTGCCTCAATTATTTGCATATGCATATATGCAAATATGCATGAAAATATATAAAATGTGGCAAAAATCCACGTGGACCTCTTGTAAAGAATTACCATGATATATACATATAATATGGTAAAGACAGTAGGAAAAATTTTGTTTCGCCTGAAAATTGGTTAGGCCAGGTCAGGTCAAGTCACGTAAAAACAAAGTTATCTCCTCACAATATTTTACACCCTGTTCCACCACTGTTTACTATGCAAGCATTGCACCACATATATATTTGACTTTAACCTAAGTACATGTACTGTATACTATTTTTTCTCCTTGCAGAATTCTTGGCATGGAAAGGTTCTATAGAAATGGATGTAGGAGTTAACTACACAACTCATGGTGGATCCTGGAAGTCCAGTGAAGGAAAAAAACAGATCTTTTACTGTCGAAGATCTGGTGAGAAGTCGTCCACAAAGACACAAGATACTTCAGAAAAGAAACGTACTGAAAAAAGCCAAGGTATATACTGTACAGTATCATTTTCCTCTTTGAATGTGCCACCTTTACTGCTCATTTGATTCAGATCAGTTTTCTGGGAGACATGGAGGACTGCTCTCTTAACAGTATGATCAAGAGAAGAATTTCACTGACATGTCAGATTCTAGGAAGTTGTGAGATCATATGTTGAAAGATGATTATAGGGCTGTAGGCCTAATATAATTACAGTAGACTATACTGATCAGCATGTTATTTTCCTTTGGCTCTCAACAGGTACTTGTAAGTTGGGGCTTTACTGCACCTCATCAATGGAAGTTGTGAAAGCAGATGGACGGATTCGTGTAACCTTTTACACTGACCATCATGATCACGAACTTGGATTTCCAAACTTAGTTCACATGGTACTGCCCAAGAGTGAGAAAGATAGAATTGCAGGTAATGTGACAGTTGACTACACAGTAGTTTTCAATGTTTATAAATGATACCAAAAACAAATAATGGAAGGACACATACCAGTATAGATATTTGATTCAGATTTTTTTAAATGTAAATACCCATTAAAGTAGAATTCTGTAAAAGAATGGGTCACTACTTGATATATGTACTGTACAGTACTTTATTGAACTAAAGGCAAATGCTGTATTCTATAGGTTTAGATTTAAGTATACAATACTATATTTCATTCTACTGTACAGTACTAGAGATTTGTAATTTTGTGTCATATTTTCACAAGGAATTGCAGTATTCAAACATAAGTGCATAATTCTTTATGTTTAAGAATTTATACAGACTACTTAAACTGATATATATATTTTTTTTCTATGTGGTACAGTACTTTAATATCTATGATCATCTTATTTCTTTTTAGCAAGCAAGAGCTCCTCATGTTCACAGAGTAAGTTGGAATTAATTAATACCTGAATGCAATTTCTGCAATGTATTCTTTTGGCTGGGTGAAGATGGTGGTGCACTTTTAGATTAATTTTACATTGCTGTGCTATATTCTAGTTGTAATATGGTTTATGTAATTTACTATAGTTGCTACATAAGGCTGCATCTTATTCTATATATTGGGACTGCATTAAGCTTATGATCTTGTACAGTAGTTGCATGTGAACCTCTGGCTGTGAATTGATTGTTTAACATCATCTAGAACATTCTCCTCCTTTTGGTGCATTTTTTTACCGTAGATTACCGTAGACGTTGTACCGAAAGAGGCTCACGCCTGTAACTCCGGATCACCCCCCTCATCGTCACCAGCAATATAGCCCCGGCTTTGTTGGCGGCTGGGAGCGTTGGTTATTTGTTCTTTATAGTTAAATCTTTGTCCTTGATGTTTCCAATATTTGTCTAATTTTGCCTCAAATTTCTCCACCGATACTGCACCCACCACCCAATCTGGCAGGTCATTCCAGTTATTAATCACCCGCTGAGAAAACGTATACTTCCTTACAATTCAGTCTTGTTCGCTTCTTATATATCTTCTTGATGTTACCTCGGGTGATATAATCTCCTCTCCTCTTGAATATCCCTTCTGTGCAGTCCTCGTCATATACACCTCCCACAATCTTAAAAGTCTCTATCATATCTCCTCGTGATCTTCTGTAGGTCAATGTAGGCAAATCCAGCTTCTTCAAGCGCTCTTCATATGACAAATCTTTTAGTTGTGGTATCTGAACATTTTCGATAGCTTCTATATCTTTTACCAGATGTGGGCACCAAACCTGATTTGCATATTCAATATGAGGACGTACTAGCGCTGTATATAAGCCCTTGAATATTTCGAGGTCTAAATTTACAAATGTCCGCCTGATAATACCCAAAATCTGATTTGCCTTATTTATTTTTTCAGAGAGATGCTCAGAGAATGACAATCTATCATCCACAATCACACCAATATCCTTTTCTGAAGAGGTCTTGACTATCTTTGATTGCAGGATGTATTCCTGTTCTGCAACCTTTGATTTCCCTATCCTCATTTGTTTGCTCTTAGCAGGGTGAAAGTGCAACATCCACATTTTTGTCCACTCATGGATTTCATTTAAGTCCTCTTGCAATTTTCTACAATCATCCTCATTCTTTATCCTACTGAACACTTTTGTGTCATCAGCATATAAGTATACTTCACTGTTGTTCTTTACTACTTCAGGGAGATCATTAATAAAAATCACAAACAACAGAGGTCCCAGTACAGATCCCCGAGGAATACCACTGGTAACATTTTCCCAATCTGATGCAGTACCATTTACTATTACCTTCTGTTTCCTTCCAGTTAGGAAGCTCCTTATCCATTCAAGGCACTTTCCCTCAATTCTATAACTAGCCACTTTCTCCATCAATCTTCTATGTGGGACACGGTCAAATGCCTTGATGAAATCACAGTACAGTACATCTATAGCTTCACCATCATCTAAAGCCTCCATCCAACTATCAAGTACTTTAATTAGTTGCAGTACTGTTGACCTTCCCTGAATAAATCCAAACTGTTTCTTACTAAATAAGTGATTTTTAGATTAAGTTTACATTGCTGTGCTATATTTTTATGGTAATATGGCTTATGAAATGTACTGTAGTTGCTACATAATACTGCATCTTATTATGTCAATCGGGATTGCTTTGAGCTAAATGGTTGTGCATTACAATCATTATCTTATGCTAGTTTTCAAGAAAGAGATATTTTATTGTGTGTTCTTAACCATAAAACTGTATACAATACTGTAAATTGTCCAATGGATTATTGACTGACTAATAGTGTACTTTACAGTACCTGTACTGTATATATATTTGCCAGAACTAGTTGCTGTTTAAATCTGCTAGTTCTTTACTTTATTATTTTTAGTTGCTGCAGGTGAGATTATATTTTAACATATTAAATTAATTTCAGATATTGTGACTGCTGCAGGAAGAAAGAACATCTGTAAGCATATACATGCTGTTGGTAACTTTTTGAAGAACAAGTCCCATCCAAGCAAACCAAAGTCTCCCACCGAGGAAATTGAGATGATACAAGATATTGTGTGTAAGGAGGATAGCACTAGGTCACAAGTTGAGGAACAAATAACAGAAGTAAAGATGAAACTGCAATCACTTCTCTCTGAATGTGATGAAATGAAAGACCTTGAAAGTGTTAAAGCAATAAACAACCATTTATGAAAAGCATGTGGTATAGTACATGCTGGCAGAACATATCCTGCACAGTCAAATAACTTGCCTGTAGATACTTCTACTGTTTTAGAGCCAAGCAATAAAAATGTAGTGAAACAAGACAGATTGCATTCAACAAAGAAGAGAAAGCGAAAGGATGAAGGGAAAAGCCTGAAAAAGCCTAGTGTTAAAGCAAGACAGGAGATTGTTGAAAGTCTGGCAAAGTCTCAGTCTGATATCAGTTTTCCAATCCTGTCCACTGGTGCTATTTGTGATGAACATAGTTACTGCTGAATTTACTGTTTTATAATAATAGACCTGGGAATAGTTCTGTGGAAACATGGGAGTATGGTTTGGGCATGTGGAGAGAATGCAGGATGTGGAATTTTGTCAGGAAGTGAAGTTGTGGGACATGGTGTGTGAGGCAGAACACTAGTCAGATGGGAGAACAGAGTTTTTTTATGTTGCAAATAGAACATATCCCATAAATTATGTTTATTTTTTGCCCCATATATTTGGGCGAGCTTTGATGAGATTTTCTTTTTACATGCATTTTTATGGATCTATTTCTTAACCTTTTGATCTGTACATAATTTGGTATTTGAAAAAAATGCTTTACTTTTTACGAAATATAATTGAAGGGCAATATTGTTCATTGGTTTTGTAGTTTAAAAAAAGGCTTTTTCCAGTAGTACTGTAACTTTATTTCAACCCCTTATGTCTGGGGCCTTTATTCTTTCCTTGTATCCCTGGTGATTCCTTATACAATATAGAGTATTTGTACCTAACTTTTCAATTTCACCAGCTAAAACATAAACAATACCTCAAGCATAAAGAAATATTGCAGTACATCTACACTGCTAAATAAACAATTCTCCAATAAACATAACATATGAAAACATCTTCACTTCCCAGCTTTAAACCACGGTTTCATATTTCTATTCATCCATATAGATCTACCTGCTGGCAAGATTTATGATAATAGGGTTTAATTTTGCAAGTAAGTTTTAAAGGTTAGAGAAAAAAACCCACAAACGGTATTAGCCTACTGTATAAGAGGTCCATATGGGAAACATTTACAAAATGTGTATATTTCAAGAGAGAACAATGCATTATGATGATGTGTAATGAATTTAAGATGAGATTGCCCTCCCCCCCTTTTTCTTTGTCATAACAGTATATAAAAAATGACAGCTTTCCAGAGCCTAAGTCCAATGTTTTGCTGCCCCTGCACACACTGGACAGTCCTGCTGGTAGTCTGCCCAGGTTAGGAGGTCCCCATAGTCTGCTTAATCTCACAGTATCTTACAGTAGATGGTGGGGAAAAAGGCAAACTAGGCGTGTGTATGCAGCTCATTACCAACACCAGCACTTCTGTGGGTTTTCACTGGTGGTGGCCACACAACATTTTTATAATTCTGAATCTTGGCTTTGTAATCAAACTTCAATTCTTGCCTTCACCATACTCTATCAAGATTACTCTCAAACTTCTTTATAGATTCATAAGTGACCGCATACTGGGTCAGTGCTTTCCATTCATTGACTATTACAAAAGCAATTTTTCCTTTTATCATGCCTAGTTCGTTCCTAATATTTTTTTTTTTAAATGCCCTCTTGTTCTAGATTCTGCTCTCATGGGAATGGTACATACCTGTGCATACATCCTCATCATACTTTCCTGACAATATCTTAAAAGTGTCAATTATACTTAAGCTATGTCCCGGTAGTTTGTTCAGGTTAGGTCGCGGCAGTTTGCCCAAGTTAGGTCCTGATTAAGATACATTGGGTCAGGGAAGAACCTAAAAAACGAAAATGACTGTGGAATCGGGGTATTATTACAGAATAACTGGGTTCTTGGGTAGGCTTGAGCAGTATTACCACATTAGGCTAGGTCCTGGAAATTTGCCCCAGTCACTTTATGATAGTTTACATTGGTTATACCCGGTAGTTTGCCCAGGTTAGGTCCCGGTAGTCTGCTGAGGTCTAGGTTAGGTCAAGTCAAGTCAGACTAGTTTCCTAATTATGTTTGTAAACGGGGCATATCTCGAAAACGGAGCACTTCCGAGAGAAACACCATAGATGAAACGTGTCTTAGAATGGTCCAAAATACTGGATAATGAAACTATTATATACAATATAGTGAACCCAGGTGTTCTGTAAATTTACCGGAATCGGCCCTATGTCTATTTTATCTGATGTTGAGACTTGAGAGGGGTGTACTGGAGTGGATGGAGGGATCACAAGAATGTTTGTTTACGTTTGTCAGCTGTTGAAGAGCGCGGGACGCTTGGCGGGGGGGGGGGGAGGAATGATGGACCAATGAGGGATGCGCTTACTGGAGGTGCTGGCTGCACCAATCACAAGACCCATTAGCAAAGAATGGCCAGCCGTCCCCATCCGCTTCCGGGTGACACTCCTCCCCTATCTAATAACACAGGGTTAAGCGCTCTATGTTTATAGCTCTGTGGTCAGAGCCACATTCAAGAACATTCATGGTATATACGATGGCTACATATACAAACAAGCAACACAGCCATCGTACCAGTACCATGCCTTCGTACATACCATGAATGTTCTTGCATACTGTTATATAATGTTATGGAGTATTCAGTAGCATCCCAATTTATCTTCAGGAGATTATACCCTTTCATTGAGTTCTTTAATTGTCAACATGTGTTTTATCTCTCTCTCTCTCTCTGAGAGAGAGAGAGGAAGAAAGAGACTTAGGGGTAATGATAAATAAAAAATTAACACCAGATGATCATATAAATGAAAAAGTGAGAAGCATCTATACATTGTTAGAAAATATGAGACATACTTCACTTATATAGATGAAGAAATGGTCAAGAAAATAATAACATACTTTATAAGGCCTACCTTAGAATAAGCTGCAGTAGTATGGAACCCACATTTAAAGTAACATATCACTAAATTAGAAAAAGTACAAAGAGCAGCAACAAGATAGCTACCAAGTCTAAGAGAACTAAGCTATGAAGAAAGACTAAAGAAACTAAAATTACCTAAACTAGAAGAAAGACGAAAGAGAGATGATATGATTATGGTTTACAAATGTGTCACAGAAAAAGAAAAGATAGATATAGACAACTTGTGTCAACAAGGAATACCTACAATGAGAGGACACAGTAAGAAATTAATTAAAAGAAGGAGATAAAGATGTACAGAAATATAGCTTTCCAAATAGAGTAATAGATGAATGTAATAAATTACCAGAAGTGGTGTGTGTCAAAAACATACATAACTGAAAAAAAAAAGATAATTGTGTTTTAAAATACGGGACATTACGAGCTTGACTCAATCCTGTAAAGATACAAATAGGTAAGAACACACACTGTCACTCTAAACATACACACACAGTCTCTCTCTCTCTCTCTCATATCAATAAAATTTAATTTATCCTTAATAATTTACATTTTCCTTTATACCATTTAATTAATACAGATTCTAGGTTTGGCGTGTGTATCAGTAAGTGTGTGTGTGTGTGTTATTCATTACCATACACACTAAGTGATTTACTCACCCTGTGTTAAAAGGACAGTGTGTGTGTGGAGAGAGAGAGAGAGAGAGAGAGAGAGAGACTGTATGTGTGTGTTTGTGTGAGAGACTCTGTGTGTGTTGAGAGATACTGTATGTGTGTGTGTGTGTTTGTCTGTGTTGAGAAGGAGGGAGAGAAACTGTGTGTGTATATATCTGTGTTGAGAGAAAGAAAAGGACTTTGTGTGTGTGAGAGAGAGACTGTGTGTGTGTGTGTGTGTGTGTTTGTCTGTGTTGAGAAGGAGGGAGAGAGACTGTGTGTGTATATATCTGTGTTGAGAGAATGAAAAGGACTTTGTGTGTGTGAGAAAGAGACTGTGTGTGTGTGTGTATCTGTGTGAGAGAGAGAGAGAGAGAGAGAGAGAGAGAGAGAGAGAGAGAGAGAGAGACTGTGTGTGTGTATATGTGTTAGTAAGAGAAGCCCTATGGGAAAGGGAAAAAGGGAGAGAGGGTAGTGTAATATGTAAGGATAATAAACTATAAAGGATAGTCCAGTGAAACGTCATAGTGATGACATGGTAAATATCCGTGACGTCACGGGAGGCTCTGTTGCTAGCTGGTGCGCAAACCTTGCCCGCTCACTAGTTAAAATATGAGGCATAAAGATTATATCAGCTGATATTAATCGAAATAATGAGTTTCTTGGTAACTACACCTTGGTAGGTTAAAAAGATAAGAAGCATACTGATATAACGGCAATTGTACAACTGGACATCAGTTGTTGAAATAGAATAATGGACTATAAGACTGGAAGCCTTCCATGACCAAGATTGATATCAAATCGGGTTCGCATCTCTAAGCCCATATTTGTACAATAATGACTAATCTTTGGTGTCTTTATATTCCACCCAGTTTAAATTGATCATTATAATTTAAAGTAAATGTGTTTGTAGTGTGTTGTCATCAATAGATATCCAGAGAAGCCAGGAGATCTCTACCACTGCCCACTGGTGCGTCGTATACTCACCAGAAGTAGGCCTACAGTACTTCTTGGCATTGATAATAAGGTCATGATATAGACTGATAATAGGTTTTACGTGTTTAATTCTTGATGGATGATTAACTAGCCTACTAATCATATGGATATAAAGCAGCATTTTTATAAATCATGACCTAGCTGACCTAATGAGATCATTAGTCGATCATCCTTGGTAGTAGCCTACAGTTTTTTAACCTTGGTTACGAAGTATTTATATTGACTAGTGCTAGGTTATATTCATATATCTATCACTCGAAAGATTATATAATAACCTATTACCTGGATGTAAAGGTAATTTATATTGATAATTCTGGATTTTTTCAATGTTATAAAAAGGATTTCCATACCTATTTAGTATTTCCAACTGCCCCATTTCTAAAATATGTCCCTTTCAACCCCTCCAACAGATCTGAAAAATGCCCTGAATAGATCAGAAGAATGCCCCAATTAGGTCCGAAAATACCCTGATTAAGTTAGAAAAATGCATCAGTTAGGTCAGAAAAATGCCCAATATTTATTGTAAGAATTACCACTTTGTAGCAGTGTTGCTAGATCCGGCTAGGTCCCAGGTTTTTCCCTCCAGCAATGTTGCCAAATCAGACCAATACACTTCACTCACTCCCTCATATCAGCTATTTACTTATGCTAAATTAATCTAAATTACTCCGTATACATTTACTTCACTACTAAGGCCATGTAGGTATATGAAAGTATCATTCGCTTCTCATACTAACAATGATAATATATATATGTATCACAACACTGGGCAGAATATTCTTCCAACGTTGTCAGTGCACCTTGGGGTAAGTGTACGCAGGGATAAGTGTGTAAGCTCCACTACCGTCACTTTTCCTCTGGTTGCCACTCAAGATGAAGCTCACCTCTGCTACTCGCTATCATGTTTTACATAGTCGAGAGAGAGAACTAATTTTATAATGTAAATATGTACTTTTTAGAAGAGAAAGCAAATAGAGGACCTATCATTGTACCATCACGAGCAGTGGTGGTGAGGAAAAAGAGTCGAAACAAACCAAAAATTATGTTATACCTTCAGAAAAGTGTCGCATTTATAATACAATATAATGTGTCAACAGAAAAGGAAACATTTACTTTTATGTTTTGTTGTTAACGGCCAGCGATATATAGGCAACAGAGAGAGAGAGAACAGACAGTGGGTTAGTGAGGGCTGGCTGTCATTTTTAATGAGGATCTAATCCTATAATTGTCCAGACGAGATCTGGCAACGTAGCAGTCAGGTAAATCTCGGAAGTGGCCAACGCCTTAGCGCTCAGTATATTTCAAAAAGACGGTAAATATTGAATGAATTACCGTTATTGCGTACAGTTTTTCTACCTTCATTACCCACTTATTTAGACCATTCTAAGACTATTTTCTTTTATGGCATTTTCCCCGCAAATGCCCCATTTCCAAGATAGGGCATATTCAAATGGGGCATTTTGAAATTAGCCTGACCTTACCTGACCTGACCTAACCTAACCTAGACCGCATCAGACTACCGGGACCTAACCTGGGCATACTACCGGGACCTAACCTGGGCAGACTACTGGGAAATAACCATGGTAATGTACAGGAAATGACTGGGGCAAAAGACTGGGACCTAGCCGGATCTAGCAACACTGTTACAAAGTGGTAATTCTTACAATAAATACCGGGCATTTTTCTGACCTAACTGATGCATTTTTCTAACTTAATCAGGGTATTTTCGGACCTAATTGGGGCATTCTTCTGATCTATTCAGGGCATTTTTCAGATCTGTTGGAGGGGTTGAAAGGGACATATTTTAGAAATGGGGCAGTTGGAAATACTAAATAGGTATGGAAATCCTTTTTATAACATTGAAAAAATCCAGAATTATCAATATAAATTACCTTTACATCCAGGTAATAGGTTATTATATAATCTTTCGAGTGATAGATATATGAATATAACCTAGCACTAGTCAATATAAATACTTCGTAACCAAGGTTAAAAAACTGTAGGCTACTACCAAGGATGATCGACTAATGATCTCATTAGGTCAGCTAGGTCATGATTTATAAAAATGCTGCTTTATATCCATATGATTAGTAGGCTAGTTAATCATCCATCAAGAATTAAACACGTAAAACCTATTATCAGTCTATATCATGACCTTATTATCAATGCCAAGAAGTACTGTAGGCCTACTTCTGGTGAGTATACGACGCACCAGTGGGCAGTGGTAGAGATCTCCTGGCTTCTCTGGATATCTATTGATGACAACACACTACAAACACATTTACTTTAAATTATAATGATCAATTTAAACTGGGTGGAATATAAAGACACCAAAGATTAGTCATTATTGTACAAATATGGGCTTAGAGATGCGAACCCGATTTGATATCAATCTTGGTCATGGAAGGCTTCCAGTCTTATAGTCCATTATTCTATTTCAACAACTGATGTCCAGTTGTACAATTGCCGTTATATCAGTATGCTTCTTATCTTTTTAACCTACCAAGGTGTAGTTACCAAGAAACTCATTATTTCGATTAATATCAGCTGATATAATCTTTATGCCTCATATTTTACCTAGTGAGCAGGCACGGGGTGGGATCTTCAAAGCATCGTAAGTTGGTGGCGCTACGATCACCTTTACTCTCTCGTAGCCGCCATATTTGATCGTGGCTTACGAGGATCATAAGTTGGTATCTCCAAAGCTTCATAACCTCCATCGTAGCTCACGATGATATCCTCGTAGCGAGCATCGCTGCCCGTTTCGTTCCGTGTGTTTTGTTCATCCTGCCACCCAGCTGACTGGCTCTCAGCCAATCACAATGAAGGAAACAATATGTCCTTGGTACTGTAAGCCAATCATAACGTAGTATTACAATGTCAACAAATAAACATTGTCTCACCATCAGCTGATAGAGATAACACAGTCACCAAGTTACATCAGACAGGAATTAACAGCCTAAGACAGGTAAGTGAATTATTATACTGTGTTGATAAACATTTAACACAACAGTGGAGATAAGGCAGCTGCCCCCCCCCCCCCCCCCGGGCATATTTTTAATATCACGCCAATCACTGGTATATTGTATATAGATTTTTGGTTAGGTTAGGTTTGGCTAGTTTAGTTTAAGATAGGTTAGGTTACGTACTGTAAATCAAGAACACCATGATACAAATAGTTTACTGGTAACTGGTTGTCATGAAAATAAATCAAAGACATTGACTGGGAGGACATTATATTCTTTTAACTTCTACTGTCACTGTTATATTTCCTTTACACCTACCTACAGTAGTTTCTATATTAATCTCAAAATCTGTACAATTGATTGCCATTACCAAGTAACAGGCAGAAATATACCATATGTAGTGAAATCTGGCAAGTGCAATATAATAACTAAGACTTCAAACAGTTTTATTGAAAGACAGATCAAGGAAATAAAATATGGTATTTATTGAAAGAATTACCGTTTTGTAGCAGTGTTGCCAGATCCGGCTAGGTCCCAGTATTTTGACCCTGTCATTTCCTGTACTTTACCACGGTTATTTCCCAGTAGTTTGCCCAGGTTAGGTCCCGGTAGTCTGCCCAGGTTAGGTCCCAGTAGTCTGATGCAGTCTAGGTTAGGTTAGGTAAGGTCAGGCTAATTTCAAAATGCCCCATTTGAATATCTTGGAAATGGGGCATTTGCGGAGGAAATGCCATAGAAGAAAATAGTCTTAGAATGATCTAAATAAGTAGGTAATGAAGGTAGAAAAACCGTACCCAATAACGGTAATTCATTCAATATTTACCTAAAATATATAAGCATTATTTATATTGTGGATTCGGCTGTTGGCATGGGCACACATGGGTTGAAGGATGGGGGGGGGGGGGGAGTGTCCATTGCCTGATTTAGATACAGTACCATTTTAATATGATAACCAGGTATTGTAATTTATTCTGCTTGGTTCTGCTTTGTTATTGAATTATGTACCATTTTTCGTTATATTTCAGGTGGTGACACTAGTGACACAAAGACATTCACCCACATAGAAGAGGCTATGGCTCAAGTCATTAAAGAAGTGCAAGTGTCGGGTATTTCTGTGGACTCCAAGACCCAGGCAGTATGTACAGTATATAACAGTAAAAAATATCCTGCTGTTCATCTAGGCTAGTAATATGGAAATCTTCCCTCATTGGCACTATGTGAAGTAATTACATTGAGAGTTTATATATATAAAACATACATTTTGAGCAGCATTACCTCTCAATTCCATTCAAAGTTAAACAGTGCAAATCATAAGGCCATAGTCCTAGGAACAAATATACAAGATGTTCTCATATATCCATACCTTCAGTAAATACGGTACATGTACAGTGATGACCCAATATACAGGAGTCACGTACATAGCGATTTATACATTTTGTGTATCATATAAATAACTCCTGTAAGCAGTTCATGTAGTCGTAAATATTGGAGCCATGTTAATCAAAACTAAATTTGTGATGCTTTGTTAGATTCCATATATATCATATGAGTACTTTAACCAAGTAAAAATTGCAGTACTGCTGCTGTACTTATATGTATGACTAATTATATACTGCTTTCTTTAAGAGTGACTTTACAATTTTAATTCATAACGATAATCCTTAATATTTCTCTAAAATTATATGAAAGTTGCTAGTTTTCATAATTTCATAATAAGGTGATGTGGATGACCCAGGACTGCCATCAAGGGCCCCTTCACCTAGACCTGGGCCAAGTTGGCAGGACTTCGGGCCAGTTACAGTGGAAGACTGTGAGGTTTTGACTGGCGACAGCTTGCCGAAGCTGGTAGAACCTACCACCAAGTGAGGAGCATTCGTACCACAGCTCTGTAGCCTCAAGTCGCCCTTCCTCTAGGTCAGCTGGAGGTGTGACAGCTCATCTGGAAGCTACGCTAGCTCCAGATATACTAGTTGTCCATAAGACTATAAGGGATATTTTGATGGATCTTGCAGAAAATATAGCCACAATATCAGAAACTTTGGTGAACATTAAAAAGCCTATCGAGAAAAGGTGATTTGTTTTCAAGTGTGTTTTGTTGTGTGTGTGTGATTTTTTTTTTAATGATTAGTGTGGTTTAAGTTGTGTTATATTTTGTGACAGAGTTATTAGTGTGCAAGTATGTTTTTAGTTGTGTGGTTTGTGTGTAGGTTTCAATCTAAATTATTGTTAACTTCTGCTTATGTTTTTTAAGAAATTACATTATTTATTTTCATTATATATTTTGTCTTTCAAATATAGCTTTTAACATTCACATTTCATGTTAGATGTGTTTACATACTCAAAAATAACACACAGCTGCATGCACGACCTCCTGACATCCACCCATCTGAATTCTCCCTTCCCCGTGAGGACAGAGTCCACTTGGCCAGGCTGTGATGTGGCCACCACCCGGCCCTTCTGACATATCACAAGAAGCTGGATGGAGCCATTGTGGATGTCTGTCCAGGATGCAACACAACACCTCATTCTATTAAACATATTATTGAAGACTGCAACACACACAACCACACTCACCAACAACAGAACACAACACCTCATTCTATTAAACACATTAGTGAAGACTGCAACACACACAACACAACACCTCATTCTATTAAACACATTATTGAAGACTGTAATACACACAACCACACTCACCAACAACACAACACAACACCTCATTCTATTAAACACATTATGGAAGACTGCAACACACACAACAACACAACACCTCATTCTATTAAACACATTATGGCAGACTGCAATACACACAACCACACTCACCAACAACACAACACACACTCTCTGAGGTCACTGTGGGAAAGCCCAGTTCAGGCAATGACCTTCCTCAGGAGCTCGGGGGGGCTGCTCGGCCAGACACCTTGAGGAACTTCAACAACAACAACATGAGTGTGTGCAAAGCAGCAGAAAATTATAAATTAAAAAAGAGCACAGTGCATAATTACATGAAACCAAAACCTAGCAAACCAGTAGGATGTGGAACCTCATTGACTCATGATAAAGAGTTACTGTTGTGTAACAGAATGCTCACATTGTCAGAAAGGGGATTCCCACTCCACATAATGCATTTGAGAATGTTAGTGAACTCATACGGTACTTAGAAAAATGAGGCGTTACGGTCCAAGTTTCCGTAACAATTTGCCGGGTATGAAATGGGCCACTAAGTACAGCCACAATCAAATATCCACCGACACTTTCCTTCCATCGTAGTAAATATCTTGGTAATAAAAAACAACACGTGTATGATTTTGCAGCACCTCATAATAATAATAATTGAGGGGGTTGAGTTGACATAAAATGTTGTATGATTATATTTTGATTTGAGACTGATTTCTTTGTACGATGGAAGGAAAGTGTTGGTGGATATTTGATTGTGGCTGTACCTAGAGCACCACAAACGAGTGTCCCAGAATATAAAGACTATCAGAGCCAAAGTTACAAAAGTCATGTTAACTCAGTTCTACAGTAACTTGAAAGAATCCCTAGAAGGTGTTCCTCCAGAGAACATAATAAATTTTGATGAGACAAATCTCACTGATGATCCAGGTAAAAGGAAAGTCATAGTGAGGCAGGACACTAAATATCCAGAGAGGGTCATCTATCAACAAAATCCTTTATATCTATTATGTTCTCTGGAACTGCATCTGGTGTGTTACTCCCTCAATACGTGGTGTTTATATAAGGCTATCCATCTTTATGATGCCTGGACTGAACACAATACAATAAGTCCCCCAGTGGAGGGTTCCATTCATGTTCATTTGATGACTGGTTCCACAAAATAATCCTGCTAAATCCATGACAGGTAGAGTTGTCATTATAGGGGACAACTTGACACAAAATAATCCTGCCAAATCCATGACAGGTAGAGTTGTCATTATAGGGGACAACTAGACACAAAATAATCCTGCCAAATCCATGACAGGTAGAGTTGTCATTATAGGTGACAACTTGACACAAAATAATCCTGCCAAATCCATGACAGGTAGAGTTGTCATTATAGGGGACAACTTGACACAAAATAATCCTGCCAAATCTATGACAGGTAGAGTTGTCATTATAGGTGACAACTTGACAAGCATAATATCTTCTTTCTTCTCTTACCACCAAACTCCATAAAGCAAAAAGTAGCTTATACAAGTCTACCTTATTCAATACTAAACAAGTCTTACAATCTTCTAAATAAATACTCTAATACTTAATTAAACTCAACAGTAAGGCAACTTCATATTATCAGCTGGAAACAAATACCATGAAACATGTTTACAGTGCTATGTTTGAAGGATTATCTTTTGCATCTGTACAAAGGTTTTGTTCATTATTTGATATGCCACCAATAAGTAAAAGACAATTTTTGAAATACAAAAAAGTAATATTATCTTCTGTGGCAATCAGAAAAACTCGACAGCAACTTGAAGACAGTGTAGCAAAAGTAATAGAGTCAACAGACACACACACACACAGACAGAAAATAGATAAATACTGTAGATAAATAAATAGATTGATAGGAAGGTAGATAAACAGATAGACAAATAGACATACAAGTATACAGACAGACAGACTACAAATCTACAAATATTACAGAAAGCCATAGAACAAAGTACTAGGCTATGCAAATGAGCTCCTTCAGTTCCCAGGAGATGATGGATTACTGGATATAGATGTCACATTATAGTCGCGGTCAAATATAATCATCCATATAGGGGTAACTCACGTAAGAGTTTGACAGCTTCCCTCTGTTCCTATCTATCTATCTATAGCTCTGACACCTCGTTCCCTCTGGGAACTCCCCCCAAGGGGTTGCCACGGCAGAAGTGTCTCCAGTTCTCCCTGTTCCAAAACTCCCTCCTTACTTGGTCCGTCCCTACTCTGCCCCTCACGTTTCTCTCCTTTACATACTCTTCCACTCTGTTCTGCCATCTAACCGGAGGCCCTCTGTTCCTTAGATGATAAACTTTCCAATAAATAGGTTAACTACCATCTTTTAATTTAATACAAGCAGCTACACACTACTTAAAACAATAACACACACACACATGTTAACTATGTTCAATTTGTGTGAGATGTTACGCTCCGTGCTTCGCGAATGTCATTTGTTTTGTTGTTTATGTTTTGGAGATGTGCGAGTGCGAGCGGGGATGGTTGGCACTGGCTGCTACATTCCATGTGTGTTGCCTACAGAATTAAAGTTAATTTCCTTGCTCCTGTGCCTCTGCTATATCCTGCCATATGTATCTACCAGCTCAACAAATGGTAGCAGAGCGTAGTTGCATGGCAGAGGAAACAAGTGGACCCAGATTAAGAAATCAGACAACTGTTCAGCAAGAAATCAATGAAGAAAGCACAAATGAAACTAGACCTGGAAAATGACATTGATATGGTACATGGAAAAAGGGTAAAGTTAAGGTACACTTCTTGAGGACACTATTGTCTCCTGCTAAGGGATGAGAAGGAAGTTTGGAAGAAAACAGAAGAAATAATGCTGACATTGGGCAGTGATGAAAAGGAAAAGAAAAAGAAGATAGAAAAACTGCACCTACAATTTGGTCATCCCACATGTAGGAGGTTAATTCAGCTATTGAAAGATGGAGACATTGATGATGAGATGTGTTTTGTTCATGCTGAGGAGGTGTCAAATAGCTGTAAAATATGTATGAAGTACAAGAAAACACCATCAACACCAGTTGTGAGTGTGACTATGGCAAAAGAGTTCAACCAAGTTGTAGCAATAGATCTAAAGGAGTATAAGAAGGGTGATACATATTTTCTTCATAAGGTAGATATGGCTACAAGGTTATCAAAATCATGTGTAACAAAAAGTAAAGAACCTAAGGAGATTGTTGAAAAAGTCATTGAAACATGGTTGGGAACTGGTTTAGAAGCTCCTGTGAAGTTTTTATGTGATAATGGTGGGGAGTTTGTCAACACCACATTCCTTGATAGGTGTGAAAATATGAACATTCAAGTGATGCATACACCAGCATATTCACCCTTCAGTAATGGCCTGTGTGAACGTAACCATGCAGTAATAGATGAAATGGTGGCAAAAATAATAACAGAGCAACCAAAATTGTCATTAAGAGTGGCCTTAGCTTGGGCAGTTAATGCAAAGAACTGTGTTCAGATGGTGGGAGGGTTTCAGCCAGTATCAACTTGTATATGGAAGGAATCCTAACCTGCCATGTACCCTGAATGATGAACTTCCCGCTCTAGAAGGTACAATGTCCAGTGAGATTGTTGCCAAACATCTCAATGCTAGCCACTCATCAAGGAAGGCTTTTATTGCTGCTGAAGCCTCTGAGAAAATTTGACGTGCACTAAGACATAAAGTTAGAACCACTAAGAAGCCACTTGAAAATGGAGATCAAGTTTATTTCAAGAGAGAAGATCAAAAGGAGTGGAAAGGACCAGCTGTAATCATTGGTCAAGATGGTAAAACAATGATTCTGAAGTATGGTTCAAATACTGTAAGAGTCCATGAAAACCATGTTCAGGAAATACCATACAGTTTTGACACAGACACCAAAGATGGGAGAAACTCACTACTTGACACACTCAGACATCAAACAAAAGAAGTTAAAACTGAGAAGAAAGAGATTGAAGCAGTTATAAATCCAGTTGAAAATCCTGTAGAAAGTTATGACAAAGAAGAAGAATATCACAGTATAGTTGAGGATACACATGAAGATAGTGTGAGAGTCAAAAGTATCCCAAAGATTGGACAGAAAGTAAAGTTCCTTTCAAAAGAGTCAGATGAGTGGCAGACAGTAACTATGCATAGTCGTGCTGGAAAATCAATAGGAAAATACAGTAATTGGAGGAACGTTAAATATGAGGATGGAAGCTTATCAGCTCTTGACTGGAACAGAGATGTAGAAAAGTGGATACCTATATTAGAAGAGAATGGAGTACAGGAACCCAGTGAAATAGTAATGGCTTGTGAAAACATGGAGAATCAAGAACTTGACAAGGCAAAACAAGAAGAAATGAGAAGTTGGAAGAATTTTGGTGTGTATGAGGAAGTTACAAACATGGGTCAAAATTAACTCTCAGTTCGATGGGTAGTAACTGAAAAAGAAAATAAGGATGGAAAAAAGAAAATTAAAGCAAGGTTGGTTGCTAGAGGTTTTGAGGAAAAAGAAGTTCAGTCAGATTTTCCCACTGTTAGTAAAGAAATGTTGAGGTCTTTTGTTGCAATACTGTCTTCTAAAAAGTGGGGAGTGAACTCAATTGACATTAAGGCTGCATTCCTACAGAGTGAACGGTTTGAGTGTGATGTGTATCTTATTCCTCCTACTGAGGCAGGTGGTGATAGTACTGTTCTGTGGAAATTACAAAAATGTGTATGTGGCGTCAATGATGCAGCTAGGAGGTAGTATCTCACAGTGAAAACCTTCATGTTGAAGATGGGATGTACTCAGGTAAAAACTGACCCTGCAGCCAGAGTTGTGTGATATGTTTTGGATGCATGTAGATCACTTCTTGTGGGGAGGAACAAAGAGATTGGAAAATGTTGTCATTGCCAAAATAAGAAGTCAGTTTCAGGTTAAGGAACAAAATAAAGACATTTTCAAATATATTGGACTAAGTATTGTACAGAATGAATGATCAGGGTGTCAAAATTCATCAGAATGAGTACTGTAAACTTTTGGAAGCTGTAAATGTAAGTGCTGTGAGAGGACTAAATAAGAGGTTGGAATGTAATGAAAAAGAAAAGGAGAGTTTCAGGAGTTTGGTGGGCCAACTAGGGTGGTTATGTACCAATTCAAGGCCTGATCTGTCATATGATGTGTTAGAACTTAGCTGCAAAGTAAATCATCCTAAAGTAGGAGATTTGATCGAGGCAAATAAATGTCTAAGAAAAGCCTGTACTTTTGAAAATTCAATGTACTTTCCAGAAGTTGGTGATACCTCTAGTTGTAAGTTAGTTGTGTACAGTGATGCTTCTTATACTGGTCTCCCAGATGGATCTAGTAGTGCTGGGGGCTTTGTGATTTTCCTTGTAGGAGAAAATGGAAATAGTTGTCCTTTGTATTGGGAAGCAAAGAGGATGAGAAGAGTTGTGAAGAGCACCCTTGCAGCTGAAACTCTAGCAGCTACTGAGGCAGTAGATATTATGGCCTAGTATCTTGGAAATATGTTGTCTCAGATATTGTATGATAATGAAAGAAGGTTGCCTGTAGAACTTTATGTAGATAACCATTCACTTTATGATAATGTGTACTCTGTGAAAAATGTTTCAGAGAAGAGATTAAGAATTGACATAACTATTCTCAAAGAAATGGTTCAGAGTGGAGAGTTGAAAGTGTTTTGGTTAGAGTCAAAGGCACAATTGGCTGATGTGTTAACAAAGAAAGGAGTGAATTCTTTGAAGATAGCTTGTGTTTTTGAAAATGGATGTTTGGGATTGTAAGCTAACAAATTAACTGAAGTATATTAATTTCGTAAAAAGAACAATAATTTTTTATGTTCTATTTGCCTATAAGTTTTTTATTTTTATACTGTTGTCATCTATTTGAGCTGCATGGACAGTTATCATTAGTTTGAATATAATTCCATTTTATTTAGAAGAGAGGGAATATTTTAAATATGTTCAATTTGTGTGAGATGTTACATAGAGAGATAGATGATAATAATAATAATAATAATAATAACTGAAAAGTCAAGAAAATTGAATACCAAACATATTATACATGTTAACTATGTTAAATTTGTGTGAGATGTTATGCTCCGCCCTTCACGAAATGTCATTTGTTTATGTTTTGGAGATGTGTGAGTGAGAGAGGTGGTGGTTGACACTGGCTGCTACGTTCCATGTGTGTTGCCTCCAGAATTATAAAGTTAATTTCCTTGCTCCTGTGCCTCTGCTTTATCCTGCCATATGTATCTACCAGCTCAACACAATGAGAGGACACAGTAAGAAATTAATTTAAAGAAGAGGAGATAAAGATGTACAGATATATAGATTTCCAAATAGAGTAATAGACGAATTGAATAAATTACCAGAAGAAGTGGTGTGTGTCAAAAACATACACACACACAAGTATGTACAGAAATATAGCTTTCCAAATAGAGTAAAAGACGAATTGAATAAATTACCAGAAGAAGTGGTGTGTGTCAAAAACACACACACACACACACACACAAATATGTACAGAAATATAGCTTTCCAAATAGAGTAATAGATGAATGGAATAGATTACCAGAAGTGGTGTGTGTCAAAAACATACACACACACACACACATATTATGTAGTGTACACACACGCAATATTATGTACTGTACACACACACACAATATTATGTACTGTACACACACACACATAATATTATGTACTGTACACACACACACATATTATGTACTGTACACACACACACACACACACACAATATTATGTACTGTACACACACACACACACACACACATATTATGTACTGTACACACACACTATGAAGAAAGACTAGCGAAACTAAAATTACCTAAACTAGAAGAAAGATGAAAGAGAGGTGATATGATTATGGTTTACAAATGTGTCACAAAAAAAGAAAAGATAGATATATATATAACTTATGTCAACAAGGAATACCTACAATGAGAGGACACAGTAAGAAATTAATTAAAAGAAGAGGAGATTAAGATGCACAGAAATATAGCTTTCCAAATAGAGTAATAGACGAATGGAACAAATTACCAGAAGAAGTGGTGTGTGTCAAAAACATACATAACTTTAAAGAAAAATATGATAATTGTGATTTAAAATACGGGACATTACGAGCTTGACTCAATCCTGTAAAGATACAAATAGGTAAGAACAAATAGGTAAGAACATAAATATGTATGTATGCAAATATATATATAAATATATGTATGTATGTGTGTATGCTCTGTTGAAAAAGTGACATACACACACAAACATACATACAAACAACAACAACGACTTTGTACCGATACAAAGGCCAACCCTGGAATAAACACCCGGGGTACCTGTAACAGCAAGAGCAAGAGCAAGAGCAAGTATGTATGTGTGTGTGTATGTTTGTGTATGTATATATGTTTGTATGTATGTATATGTGTGTATATTCTATTATATGTGCGTATGTATATATATGTGTGTATGTATGTATGTATATCAAATTCAGGCTAGTATATCATAAACATACACACGAGTATATCACAAACATACATACATACCTACATACACGAGTATATCACACACATACATACATACATACATGTATACTCAGTGCTAGAATATATATGTGTATGTATGTATGTATATGTATGTATATGTGTGTATGTATGTATGTATATGTGTGTCTATGTGTCTATGTATGTATGTATATGTGTGTCTATGTATGTATGTATGTATGTATATATGTATATGTGTATGTATGTATATATGTATGTATGTATATATGTATATGTGTATGTATGTATATATGTATGTATGTATATATTATTATTATCATTTTTATTATCATCATTATTATTATATATATTTTTTATTATTATTAATATATATATCATTACTTTCAGATTAAGAGAGAGAGATAAAGAAAGAGAGCTATCTTTAATAATGGACAAAATATCTTCATTAGTAAATATAGTAAGTAAAATATTTATATATTTATGAATTAAGTAATTATTATTATATATACTAATTAAATTTATATATATATATATATATATATATATATATATATATATATATATATATATATATATATATATATTAGTATTTATATATATTTCTTTATTTATTAATTAATTTATATATATTTAAATTAGGTTAGGTTAATATTAAATTTAATTAGGTTAGGTTAGGTTAATATTAAATTTAATTAGGTTAGGTTAGGTTAATGTTAAAATTAGGTTAATGGTTAGGTTACGTTAATATTAAATTTAATTAGGTTAGGTTAGGTTAATGTTAAAATTAGGTTAATGGTTAGGTTAGGTTAGGTTAATATTAAATTTAATTAGGTTAGGTTAGGTTAATATTAAATTTAATTAGGTTAGGTTAGGTTAATATTAAATTTAATTAGGTTAGGTTAGGTTAATGTTAAAATTAGGTTAATGGTTAGGTTAATATTAAATTTAATTAGGTTAGGTTAGGTTAATATTAAATTTAATTAGGTTAGGTTAGGTTAATATTAAATATAATTAGGATAGGTTAGGTTAATGTTAAAATTAGGTTAATGGTTAGGTTAATATTAAATTAGATTAGGTTAGGTTAGGTTAATGTTAAAATTAGGTTGATGGTTAGGTTAATATTAAATTTTAATTGGTTAGGTAAAGTTAATATTAAATTTTAATTTGGTAAGTTAGGTTAGGTTAGGTTAATATTAAATTTGAATTGGTTAGGTTAGGTTAAGTTACAAGGACAAGTAGCACCTCAAAAGGTCTTACGACCCATACCAAGGAGTCTTACGAAGTTAGGTTAATATTAAATTTGAATTGGTTAGGTTAGGTTAAGTTAGGTTAGGTTAGGTTAATATTAAATTTAAATTGGTTAGGTTAGGTTAAGTTAGGTTAGGTTAGGTTAGGTTAGGTTAATATTAAATTTTAATTGGTTAGGTTAGGTTAAGTTAGGTTAGGTTAATATTAAATTTTAATTGGTTAGGTTAAGTTAGGTTAGGTTAGGTTAGGTTAAGTTAATATTAAATTTTAATTGGTTAGGATAGGTTAATATTAAAATTAGGTTAATGGCTGTCACATCAACTGTACACTTTCTAAATAAAAGTATCAGCATAATAATAATAGTAATAATAATAATAATAATAATAATATTAGTAATGATTTTCCTTTCCTTGCTGTCCTCTTTTGTTTGAATTAATGCCAATGCTTTTTTTAGAGAGTGTATACACACATACATTACATACATATACCAGTACACACACACACACACATTACATACATATACAAGTACACACACACACACACACAGGGCTGAGACAGGGATGTGTTATGTCACCATGGTTGTTCAATATATATATGGATGGTTTTATGAGAGAGGTGAAAGCCAAAGTGAATGGTCTGGGGGCGAAGTTGAAGCTGAATGAAGCAAACTGGTCCCTGGTGGCAAGTTTGTTTGCGGATGACACTGTGTTGATGGCTGAGAATGAAAGCAATTTACAGAGAGTGGTGGACGAATTTCAGTCTGTGTGTAACTGAAGGTGAATGTAGGTAAAAGTAAAGTGATGGTATTTGAGAGAGCAGAAACTGAAGTGATTGACTTTGCTACACCTTACAGAGTGGCTGTACCAACTGGGACGAAGTGTGAGATAACTCTGAGGGGTGAGAGGATGGAGGAAGTGAAGGAGTTTAAGTACCTGGGTACAGTTATGTGTAAACATGGAAGTATGGAAGGAGAAATTAGGGAGAGAGCAGTGAAGGGTTTACAGGTCATAGGATCACTGGTCAGGATTATGAAGGGTAGAAGTGTGAGAATGGAAGTGAAAAGGGGACTACGAAATAGTATAATCCTGCCAACACTGACATATGCATTAGAGACATGGACATGGAGTAGGGCTCATCAGTCTAAAATAGGTGCTGTGGAAATGAGTTACTTGAGAGGAGCATGTGGGTTGTCTAGGTGGGATGGAGAAAGTAATAAGAGTGTGTATGAGAGATGTGGTATGAGTGAGAAGGCAATTGGTATTGAGTGTGGAGTGGTTGAGAGAGTGAAGCGTAATACACTGAGGTGGTTTGGACATGTAGAGAGAATGCAAGGTGAGGAGTTTGTAAAGAAGGTGTATGGAAGTAAAGTTGTGGGACCTGGTGTGAGAGGCAGACCACCGGTTAGATGGCAGAACAGAGTGGAAGAGTATGTAAGGGAGAGAAACATGAGTAGAGGAGGATATGACCAAGTAAGAAGGGAGTGTTGGAACAGGGAAAACTGGAGACACTTCTGCTGTGGCCTTCCCCTTGGGAGGAGTTCCCAGAGGGAATGAGGCATCAGAGCTATAGATAGATATATAGTTTATTTAGCAGTAGTTCTTTGTTTGCTTCAATAGCATGCGTTAGTTTTTTGGGAGTGTTAAACTTTGTAATTTTTTTATAAATATTTGTCAAGTTCTATTAACCCTTAAAAGCCGATGGACGTATTAATACGTCACCAAAAATTTTGACCTTGAAGCCGATGGACGTATATATATGAAGGGCTATAAAAGACTGCATGGGCTGTATCTAGCCACTTTATTGGTACCACTGATCTTATCTGAGCTGAAGCTACGAGTCTTTGTGTATACTGGTGTCACGTGACCCTCTGGGGTGTGGGGGGAGACCAGAATAGCCTCGTGTCTCTCAGCATAGCAGCTCACCCAAACCCCCCTCTACTCCCTCTCCTGGGCTACACATCCTTACATATAGATTTTTCCAGCCTTGTTTACACAAGCTACTCCTGTATATAAACTTGACAGCTCGCCACAAAACTACATGAGCATGTGTTATGTATTTTTACCCTCAGATACTGTATTTTTGTTGTTTTCATGTCCATTCAGGTGAATATGATATATATTTTATTCACTTTTACTCAGAAATACGTAAATAATGCAATTATATATATTTTTATGCCTTGTAAAAAATTATTTAGTCATATTTCATCGTTTTTAAGGTAGAATAGGCTGTCTTGCAAGCCTTGCTATGCAAGTATGTGTACTTTAAATCAATGCTATATGCAAACCAGTGGACATAAGAGACTCTAGATTTCAGATTCTGGTGTGTAAAATAAAGCTCTACAAATCCATAAGAACAAAATTTACCTCTGTGATACTTTAAAAATGACCCTGGTTTTTCTAAACAAGGAGGGAAACACACCTAGACAAAGACAAAACTCATTAATTCATTAATAACTTGTAATGAACCTCTGGTGTGTGTGTAACAATTATAATGTAACTCTTCCATAAACTCCTTCATGAACCAATGTATGAAACAAATTAATTTATACTTTGTAGGTTTGAGGTAAACATAATAAGAACAATGAAAATGAAATGTCATTTACTCTCCTTATTGTTGATCAGGACATGTGAATGAAACTATTATGTCTTATTGAGATTTCTGTCTTTATTACAGGAGTGGCAAGTCTTCAATACAAAAAGTTGTTTTCCACAAAATGACACCAAAAAAAAACCTTTCTTTGGAGTCAACAAACAAGATAGAGTCTGAAAACATCTCCAACTCTTCCTTTGTACAGTTCAAGATTTTGGACTTCCCAGGTCAGATTGACTTCTTTGAAAAACCATCCTTTGACTCAGTGAAAATATTTGGTGGACATGGAGCTCTGGTGTTTGTTATTGATGCTCAAGTGAGTTGTTGTTGTTGTTGTTGAAGCTGTCTGGCCGAGTTGTAATTATGGTTGGTAATTTACTCACTTTGTCAATGGCTCAATGAACATTATTCATTTTTTATATGTAGTTTTTTATTTCTATATTGAAGAAGGTGAGTCCACTAAAAATCCTTGCAAATGAAATAGAATGAAAGGTTCAGAAGGTCCATTTTCATTTGAAATGCCTAGACACTCACAGGTCAGGTGTGGCCGAGTGGTTAGTGTTTTGGACTCATAACCTAGAAGTCGGAAGATCGATTCCTCTCAGGTGAGGACCTGAGAATATTTACTCTTCCAATTTGAGTTTGAGGCACTAACTATAAGGCCACTAAACTTCGTAAAACACCCTCACTGGTACCATAACAACTGCAGTATTTGGGAATTACCCTCACTTCCCTCCCTCTGTGGCTGGGTACCAGTTCGGAAGTCGTGACGTGTGAGTGTGTGTGTGTGAGTAGCAGTTGACCTGGGCCATGGTAACGGGCTTGATAAACCAATGTCCAGTGTTGGAACATACAGTATATATATATAAAAAAAAAAAGTAGAATGTTCCAGAGTTGTTAAAGCATTAGAGTTGATAAGGTAATGAAGGTGTGGATGGACACAAACCATCCATTCATAACTTTCAAGTTGTAACTGACACAAGTAAAGGAATCCAGTGCTACTATAATAGTGGTCATTCTTTAGTACCACATACAGTCTGTCAATGTTCCAGATACCTCACCCTCGCTCAGGGACTCACAGTTTTATCTGGTAACACTTTGAGTAGTAGGCAGGAAATTATATTGTGGCAACACCGGGTTATATATTTGTTGCCAATAATTTGATTTTTCCTTCGGTATTTACGCCTATCGAAGAACTTTTGATTACATTTTATCATCTCATATGGCAGTGTGTAGTACATCAATAATATAGATATGCATCCTTATCCTTGTTTAATATATACCCTGAAATTTATACAGCCAATATCAGATCAGATCACTGTAAAATACCCCTGCCTACTACTAAAAGTGTTACCAGATAAAACTGCGAGTCCCTGAGCGAGGGTGGGGTATCTAGAACATTAACAGACTGTACATTACAATCCATCTCTATAAAGAATAGTTGGGTACACTTTCATATTCATTAACATTGTATCTTATAGTATGGAGTAAGATATGGTTGTTTGAGTTTGTACAGTCACAATCAAATAACCACCGACACTTTCCTTCCATCGTGCAAATAGATCAGTATCATATCAAAATACAATCATACAACACCTTATGTCAACTCAACCCCCTCAATTATTATTATGAGGTGCAGCAAAATCATACACGAGTTGTTCTTTATTACCAAGATATTTACAACGATTGAAGGAAAATGTCGTCGGTTATTTCATTGTGACTGTACATGAGATCTCGGTACTATAGTTTGTATTGTATATCAGGTTGACTACATGGAAGCACTGAACAGACTCCACCAGACAGTTCTAAGAGCACACAAAGTCAACCCACACCTCAAGTTTGAAGTTTTTATACACAAAGTGGACGGCCTCTCTGATGACATCAAGTTTGAAACACAACGAGACATTCACCAACGTGCCAATGATAAACTTAGTAATTCAGGTAAGGAATGTGTTTATTCGATGATTAACCTTTATGTTATCTTTGAAGACGTGATGAGTGAGGCGATACGACTTTTGCCGCCGACTGTACAGCCGAGCCCGAAAATTCGCGACCACGTACTTAGATATTTATGCCATTTGAGCTGGTAATATTTATTTGGGGAGGAATCAGAGTAGGTGGAACATAGTAGAGGGACATGATACAATCTTTCACCTACAATGACACCTTCCCCACACAGTGTTACCAGCTCAGATGACATAAACATCTAAGTACGTGGTCGCGAATTTTCGGGCTCGGCTGTACCTCCAGTCATAATTATAAGAGTCTGGTTCCAGTATGCTGTAGCCAAAATTGTTGTCCTTCCATAATTATTCATTTAGCCAATAATAATTTGTTTATATTTCAGGTATGGAACAAATCCACCTCAGCTTCTACTTAACATCCATCTATGACCACAGTATATTTGAGGCCTTCAGTAAAGTTGTCCAGAAATTGATACCTCAGCTGCCCACACTTGAAAACCTATTAAATATATTCATATCTGTGTGTTTATATTTGTTGTTGTTGTTGTTGTTGAAGTTCCTCAAGCTGTCTGGCCGAGCAGCCCCGAGCTCCTGAGGAAGGTCATGGCCTGAACCGGGCTTTCCCACAGTGCCCTCAGAGAGTGTATGTTGTGTTGTTGGTGAGTGAGGTTGTGTGTGTTGCAGTGTTCAATAATGTGTTTAATAGAATGGGGTGTTGTGTTGTGTTGTTGGTGAGTGTGGTTGTGTGCGTTGCAGTCTTCAATAATGTGTTTAATAGAATGGGGTGCTGTGTTGTGTTGTTGGTGAGTGTGGTTGTGTGTGTTGCAGTCTTCAATAATGTGTTTAATAGAATGGGGTGCTGTGTTGTGTTGTTGGTGAGTGTGGTTGTGTGTGTTGCAGTCTTCAATAATGTGTTTAATAGAATGGGGTGTTGTGTTGTGTTGTTGGTGAGTGTGGTTGTGTGTGTTGCAGTCTTCAATAATGTGTTTAATAGAATGGGGTGCTGTGTTGCATCCCGGACAGTTGTGGACAATAATTCCTTATCACATTTGAGGAGCTGAGGAGTAAAATGCTGTAACCCACAAATCAGCCATATTTGAGTTACCCTCTGATGATTAAAAAAAAATAATAATATTAATATATGTACCAAAAAATCATATTATCCTCTCTTCCAAAATGTTCAAATGGTATATCTTAATTAGGTATTTAAACTATTCCTCTACTTTAACCCATTTTTTGGTTAGGGCCTTTTACATTGCAACTTCTCATTTGTCAAACTTCCAATTGCAAATGAAATAGGAAGGGCAGTCAATGAAGTGTGGACTCTTACAAACGCCACAGAAACTCTACAGACAAACCCATCCCATACTTCACTCTCGTTCTCACCAGTTAAATATTAATTGTGTCCATTGCTGACCTGTATTTTATGACCTAGATCTATGGTATGGTATATTAAAATATAAATAAATGAATAAAGATGGGGAGAAGTTAAAATTTGACGACCGAAATTGAAGTACGAAAAAAAAAAAAAAAAAAATATATATATATATATATATATATATATATATATATATATATATATATATATATATATATATATATATAGATGAAGTTAAAGTTTGACAACCAAAATTTTTCTATGGAATAAATAAAAAAAGAATAATGCCCAATCATCCTGTAAAGTTTGATTAAATTCTATTTGTAACTATTTGAAGAATAAGAAAACAGACACAAGTGCATATAAAACATTTTACAAATTCCACAAAATTCATTTTATATATATATAAAATTCACTCTAATAATAATAATAATAAAAAAAAAATGGTTGTTACAGTGAAGGATTTTGTTGTTTTTTTCCAGAACTCGTGTATAGAGAAGGCGTTCCTGTTTGATGTTTTATCCAAGATCTACATTGCCACCGACTCCTCACCCGTAGACATGCAAAGCTATGAGTTGTGTTGCAAGATGATTGATGTTGTCATTGATATCTCGGACATATATGGGTACGTAAGGCACAAGTTTTATGTATACAGTATTTTTTAGTGTAAGTTAAGTTAGAATTATGTATACAGTATCTTTATATTGTAAGTTAAGTCAGAATTATGTATACAGTATCTTTATATGTTATAAATTAAGTCAGAATAAATATATACAGTATCTTTATATTGTAAGTTAGGTTAGAATTATGTATATGTTAAGTCAGAATTATGTATACTGTACCGTATCTCAGAATTATGTATACAGTATCTTTATATTGTAAGTTAAGTTAGAATTATATATACAGTATCTTTATATTGTAAGTTAGGTTAGAATTATGTATACAGTATCTTTATATTGTAAGTTAGGTTAGAATTTTATATACAGTATCTTTATATGTTATAAATTAAGTCAGAATAAATATATACAGTATCTTTATATTGTAAGTTAAGTAAGAATTATGAATACAGTATCTATATTGTAAATTAAGTCGGAATTCTGTATAGAGTATCTCAGAGTTATGTATACAGTATCTTTATATTGTAAGTTAAATAAGAATTATGAATACCATATATTTTTGTGTTGTAAGGCCTATGTGTGTGTCAGATAATGGGTGGTATGCAAGAATATTCACGGTGTACTGTATACGATGGTGTGGTACCGATACGAAGGCTCCATAGACAAAACAACAGAGCCACCGTGGCCATCGTATATACCATGGATGTTCTTGCATACGACCCAGTGTTAGACCTTTCTTGTACAGTCAACAAAAAAGTACAGGAACCAACCTTACATGGAAATTAAATCAAATTATCCATAGGAAGGTTCCAATATTCTTTTTGCCAACTGTACTTGGGAAACAGTAAATAAATCTGGAGCAAATGATTCCTCTAAACTATAATTCCAGGCAACAGGATAGCATTATTTTGGCTGTATAATAATGTGTTTATACTTAGCTGAACTAATACAAAATAGGGGATAAAACAGGACCAGATGAACAAAAATAATGGTGACCCGTTGCCCAGAATAGTTTGGACTCTCCCCACAAGATTAAATTGTAGTGGTAGCGTGTGTCATCGGATTGTATATAAGAACATTACATTCTTACATACAACCCATCATTTTATTACACTGATATATGTGTGTATTTATGACAGGAAGGGTGATGGTATACAGGTCCCATTTGACAATTACATTCTTACATACAACCCATCATTTTATTACACTGATATATGTGTGTATTTATGACAGGAAGGGCGATGGTATACAGGTCCCATTTGACAAGGGGAGTTCCAGTATCATCAAATTAAACAATGCTACTGTTCTCTACCTTAGGGAAGTGAGTCGGTTCCTCGCCCTCGTATGTATACTGAAGGAAGATAATTTTGACAAGCAGGGTGAGTATCAAACCTTCCTTCCATATTATTTATAGTGCCCATTCCACTGTGGTTTGTTTGGGTTTGTAAGCACTCTAACGAAAGAAACTGAACTGTGTAAATGACTCCTGAGTGAATTATTGGATGAATTTGATTACTCCACTATGAAACTATTTAATAATTTATCTACAGTATTTTTTTTTTATTATTATTATTCCTTACTTCAAAATTGGTTGTCAAATTTTAACTTCTACCCATCTTTATTAATTATTTTTTTTTTTTTAATATACCATACTTCAATTTCAGTTGTCAAATATATAACTTCTCACAATTTTTATTTATTATTATTATTATTATTATTATTATTTTTTTTTTTTTTTCTATTCTGTACTTCAATTTCGGTTGTCCAATTTTAACTTCTTTCCATCTTAATTTATTTATTTATCTATTATTTTTTTATTTATTCCATGAAAAAATTTTGGTTGTCAAATTTTAACTTCATCTATATATTTTTTTTTTTTTTTTTCGTTCTTCAATTTCGGTCGTCAAATTTTAACTTCTCCCCATCTTTATTCATTTATTTATATTTTAATATACCATACTTCAATTTCAGTTGTCAAATATTTAACTTCTCACCATTTTTATTAATTTATTTTTTAATATACCGTACTTCAATTTCGGTTCTCAAATTTTAACGTTTCACCAATTTTTTTTTTTTTTTTTTTTTTCAATATTTCTTACTTCAATTTGGTGGTCCAATATTAACTTCTCCCCGTTCCACAGGCCTGATAGACTACAACTTCCTGTGCTTCCATAAAGGTGTACAGGAAGTGCTTGATGTACGCACCAACCAACAACAACAACAACAACAATAATAACAACAACAACAGCTACAACAACAATAGCAACTACTTAACCACAGTGATGATACCAACTCACCAATGAACCAACATTATAGTATTATAAAATCCTCTCTGTCTTTGTCTCTGTCTCTCTGTCTCTCTCTCTCTCTCTCTCTTTAAAAATAGGGTTTCATTACAAACAGTACACTACTAATACATAATAACAACAATAACAGTACAATAAAAGGCATTACTGTTATGGAGAGCATTTATGTACAGTCGGAGGCAAATGTCCATGATAGGTTTTATCTTTAAGGGGGTGCCGGAGTAGGGGACAAACTTTGGGGGGTGGGGGGACTGGGGGGTGCGGGAATAGGGGGACAGGCAGGCTTGGGGTGGGTAGAAAGCCTGTCCCTTATTCACGCACCCCCCAAGCCTGTCCCCTTACTCCTGCAGCACCCCCCAGTACCCCCCCCCAAGCCTGTCCCCCTATTCCGCACCCCCAAGCCTGTCCCCCTATTCCCGCACCACCCCCCCAGTACCCCCCCACCCCCAAGCCTGTCCCCCTACTCCTGCACCCCCCCCAGTCCCCCTATTCCTGCACCCCCCCAGTCCCCCTATTCCCGCACCACCCCCCCAGTACCCCCCCACCCCCAAGCCTGTCCTCCTACTCATGCACCCCCTTTAATTCATAATATTGTCAGAGGTGTGTATTACCCCCTTAAGGAGAGAACCTATTATGGTCACCTTTTTTTTTTTTTTTTTTTTTTCCCTCCCAACTGTCAGGGGATGGATAGTACAAAGGATACGATAAACACGGTGAACCCAAAATGTACATATATTTACACTATTTACAAGTGGGTTTTGACACACTCCGTACTGTAACACTTCCAGGATCTCTGGCTAACACACAAAATATGAAGCATCTATTTACATAACGAGATAAGCGACACAACTCAAGTTTTAAGAAAAATGGGTTTAAAGTTTAACATCTGAGTACAAAAGGTTATAGTCTCTCTATTTATACTTCATTTTAAGCCTTATTAGAAACTCCAAAAGTGGATATGGACTTCACCAAGTAAATTGTAGATGTTTACTAGGGGGGAAGACAGTGCTAACTAAATTTCACCAGAGGTGGTGTTTATCCCGTTATGCAAATAGACGCCTCAATATGTCCAGGGTCTCTGGTCACCACACAACTCTCAACTCTGGCACAGACAAAGTGGGGCTCACTCCTCCTTCTGTGACTGTAGGCTTACTTCTCCCGTCCCCCACCTCAAACACCCTCAGGTTAACTTGGCAATGAATCACTGCCTCCAACATATTAACAGAAAACAAAACACGAAAAAATAATACTGTGAAATACACCAACAATCTTATAACATTTTTCTTTTTGTTTTCATAACATTACTCTTTAAGTTTATACATATCAATATTCTTCATACATAATTTAATACTTTATGTAGAAGCCCAAAGTACCCCACAATGAACACGAATTATTTTAGTTTTCCTTAGTCGTTTGACAAATATCAATACAATTATTATACTGTATTATTAAATCTTTTATACCTCAACCTTGGGACTGTAAGCTGTCAGTATTTGCGAGGCCCTGAGTTGCCAAAGTTTATATTTTGAATAATTATTGGGGTTAGTTAGTGACTTCATATTACTACTGTATTAAAATTAGAAAGTATTTTTTTTTTTTTTTTTTTATCACTAAAATAAGAAAATAAAACCATCAGTATTATTTTTTGTTACCACCATAAGATCTTGAATAGAAGTCGAGTTATGTAACTGTAAAACAACATTATTATTATGTTTGTTGTTTTGTAATGTAAGACTGTAACTGCAATACAATATTATTATTATTATTATTATTATTATTATGTTTGTTATTTTGTAATGTAAGACTGTAACTACAATACAACATTATTAATATTATTATTATTATTATTAGGTTTGTTATTTTGCAATGTAAGACTATGTAACTGCAATACAACATTATTATTATTATTATTATTATTATTAGGTTTGTTATTTTGCAATGAAAGACTATGTAACTGCAATACAACATTATTATTATTATTATTATTATTAGGTTTGTTATTATTTTTTTTATTGTTATTATTTTTATTATTGTAGCCCTGTTTCCTGACATACTTTGGAGGAATCAAGGTTTATGTATGTATGTATGTATGTATAATCTCTCTATGTATGCATCTGTATGTATGTATATATTTATCTATCTATATATGTATGTATGTATGTATAAATGGTTGTATCAATATATATATGTATGTATGTATGTATATATGTATGTATGCATATATATCTCTCCATGTATGTATATATATAATGTAACAAAAGCATACTATCCTCTCATATTGAGTTGTTGTTGGGTTGTATTCAAGAACATTCGTGGTGTATACGATGGTGTGGTACCAGTACGATGGCTCCATGGACAAACAACGGAGCCATCGTACCAGTACCACACCATCGTATGTATTCACCATGGATGTTCTTGAATATGACCCCATGTTTGTAGCAGTAAATAATATTGTTATTTTATTACATACAATGATGGTATTTTATTATTATTATTGTTATTATCATTATTATTATTATTATTATTATTATCATTATTATTATTATTATCATTATTATTATTATTATCATCATTATTATTATTATTATTATTATTGTTATTATCATTATAATTATTATTATTATTATCATTATAAATATTATTATTATCATTATTATTATAATTATTATTATCATTATTATTATCATCATTATTATTATTATTATTGTTGTTATTATTAATATTATTGTTATCATTATTATTATTATTAATATTAATATTAATATTATTGTTATCATTATTATTGTTGTTATTAATTTTTTTTTTTTTATTATTCTATTACCAACAAAGATTTTAAGGGGGTAATTATTTCACTTTTGTTACATTGGAGTGCCTTGATAACTCCAAAGTATGCCAGGAAACAGGACCAGATGCACAAAAATTAAAATGGTGTTCTGTTGGTTGGAATAGTTTGGAGGAATCATTTGCTCCAGATTTACTAACACCATCCCTTATAACTTAATTAAGAAATATTCCTTCTCTATTCTCATCATTATACTAAGGTCATAATTTTAAGAATATTGTACATTATTATTATTATTATTATTATTATTATTATTATTATTATTATTATTATTGTTATTATTATTATTATTATTATTATTATTATTATTATTATTATTATTATTATTATTATTATTATTATTCATTGCACTGATGAATATAGGATGAAAATTAATGTTTCTGATTGTGTCTACAGTATATTTTTTACAGAGAAATATATATATAAAAGTTTCATGTAATTGTGTGTTTTAGTTTAAACATTTATTGAAAATCTATTAATTTATTGAAAATGTATTAATGTATTTAAAATATATTAATGTATTACAAATATTATAATGTATTACAAATATTATAATGTATTACAATCACTTAGTGTGTATGGTAATGAATAATTGGTTGGTTGGGTTAGGTTAGGTTAGGTTAGGCTTGGCTTAGTTGGGTTAGGTTAGGTTAGGTTAGGCTTAGTTGGGTTAGTTTAGGGTAGGTTAGGTTAGGTTAAGTTGGATTAGGTTAGGCTTAGTTGGGTTAGGTTAGATTAAATTACTATCCGTTTCAGCGCCGGACAGACGGTGTTTTTCGCAAATATCTCCTAAACGAATCGTTGTATCAATATAATATTTCAACACACTATCTTTAACACCCGGGCGTAATTTATGGCTGACATACCATATTCCTATATGTGTTATGCGAGGAGTTTACTCGTGAAAAATAGCACAAAGCTTGCCAGCCATATTGACGCATTCGAAGGAAAGTGTGCCCCCCCCAACACCCTCCCAAACCATTCCTAACCACAACTACATACCCCCCTTCTCACCCCTCCCTCCTCCTCTTCTCCCCCTAGCTCCTCGCCTCCCTCATCACTCGTGTCCCTCCCTATTTCTTCCATCACTGTATTATATATTAGAATGTTATGTAGATGTATATGTATAGATATGATTATTAACTAAGATTATGGTACAGTACAATTCTATAGAGGCAAGACGTATTTCACTTTGATAATTACTGTACAACAGCATGTTTACATACATGTAGTATGTAAAAGGTCCATGTTTGCAGTCCTTATGGTCAACCATGCAATTGAACACGATGTACTGGCATTACCTGTGGTCTGGACCTTCTGGGAAAAGTTATTAGATACTGTGTACCTATTCATTATAAAATGTCAACTTGATCCAGTTAATATAATGTTATTTTGTTGACTTGTCCCTTTTATATTTATATTATCACCAAATTATATATATATATATATATATATATATATATATATATATATATATATATATATATATATATATATATATATATATATATATATATATATATATATATATATATATATATATATATATATATATATATAATAGTGTAGGATTTAATGATGCAAACATGATAAAACAAAATTTATTCACAATCACTGTCAAGGAAAACGTCATCGTCTTCATCATCACTGGCTTTCACGTTTGTACAATGTGGCAAGACGAAGAACAAACTCTGTCCTGCATCCACGGGGGCAAATGGACAACATTGTTGCTAATAGGTGCGCCTCGGCAGTCAATGATTTCTACCCTGTCACTACTTGAGTCATAGCCTCGGACTGTTGGGTACCTCATACCTCAGAGAGAGGGGGAGGGGATACGGGAGACTGTGAATATTCAATTAAGGCAAAAATTGGTTATTTAAAAAGGTAAAGAACACATGAAGCAACAATGAACGATTATATTTAGTTGCCCAAAACCAAAATTAATAATTTTTCTGGTGGCCTTAGACACGTGGGTTATTATCCGGCTATACGACCATTAACAACGGGATTAGCTATTGCTTTAATGGTCATTTGACCCACTCTGGTTTTCTTGTCCACACACAACGGTAACTGTATTAAACACTATTACTAATGAACGATACGTATATACTGTACATACTGTCATAAAAAAAATAAAAAATGGAAGGTGGATGGTGTAAATAGGGGGGTGAAGAGTGAAACGGGGAGGGGGATAATGAGATATTGGGGTAGGGAAGGAAGGAATGGTGTGGGGGGATTTCGGGGTGTTGGTAGAGGGGTTACACGAGTACCCCACACTCGTCCGATTCTCTATAACGCCTTAGATATGATGACTGGATTAGGCTTAATATCACTCAGTAAACTCCTAACATAACACATATAGTAATATGGTATGTCAGCCATAAATTATGCCCGGGTGTTATAGACAGTGTGCTGAAATATTATATTGATACAACGATTCGTTTAAGAGATATGTACGAAAAACACCGTCTGTCCGGCGCTGAAACGTATAGTAGGTTAGGCTTATAGTCAACAACAAGGAAACTGGCGGTTTAGGTGGGGCCGAATCGGGGATTTCCCCCCAAGCAGTGCTGCCACATTTGTCTTTCCAACCCACATCACTCTATCAAAAATCACACCAAAATGGCAACGTTTTCGTACAGTGGTGCACTGATTCTATAAATATAGTCTTTAAATGGTGAGAGAGAGGTCAGGAAATTAATGAGGTCAGTCAGGTCACTTCTCCTTTAGACTCCACAATGGAAGGAAGAACACGTACCCCTGCTCACGACACTGAATGGCTCTATAGTTGTGAGAAGGAAATCATTTTCTACGTAAATTCGTACTTTGCAGAAGAAAATGTTCACCACGTACAAAATCCTATCACGTCTTCCTTCTACACACACACACACACACAAGTCATAGCCCTTCACTACTTACACCTGCCATTAATCCTTACATTCAACGGAGTCCTGACCTCACCCTACCCGGCGCCCTCCCTCCCCTCCCACCAACACACACACACACACACACACACAAGGGAGGCAAAAGGAAGGGGTATGTGCAGTCGGCAAAAAAAGTTTCGTTACCACCCCTACGTTAATTTTACCATGGGTAAGCCCGGTAGGGTTGGTACTCCACCCACTGGGCAGCTGTGACCTGCTGGACGGGAATTGTCATTGCCCCGGCAGTGTCAACTTCTTTATATCAAAAGTTTAGCTGATTTTAAATTAAATTTTGAGTGTTAAAGAACTCTTACTATTTAACTATTCATTATTAAACATAAGG
>JAWQEG010000025.1:120000-132500 GCA_033782935.1 Petrolisthes cinctipes
TCCTTCATCTCTAAATCCTGCGTCAAAGCTGAGTGAGGAAATAAATAAAATAAAATTAGGCAAAAAATAATATATAAAAATAAACATAAGATAAATTAAAATCAGGGAAAAATAATATAAAAAAAATAAATAAAAGAAAAAATCGGGGGGAAAAAAAAAAATAAATAATATCAGAGGAAAAAAATAAATAAATAAATAATATAAAAATAAAATACAGTATACTGATGAACTAAATAACCCTCTCATATCAGTTATTTGTTATTTATATTCAGGACATGGTTATATATATCTCTCAATCAGGGTGGTTAGGTGGGTGGGCGGATGGGTTGGTGGGTGGTTAGGTGGGTGAACTGTGTAGTGGGTGGTGACGAGGGAAAGTAAAAAAAAAGTGGACCCTGTATATATAATTATTCACCTCAGAGTTAAATTTGGACTTGTTCATAGGATTGCATTACTCACCTCACCATCTACATAATTTTTTTTTTTTTAATAGTGTTTGAGGCTTAATTCAATAGGGGATCTGTTTCGTGGTAGAGTTTGGAAGAATCGGACACCTAGCTTCCAATTCAATCACCAACAAATTAAAGAATCTCCCCTTATATATATATATATATATATATATATATATATATATATATATATATATATATATATATATATATATATATATATATATATATATATATATATATATATATATATATATATATATATATATATATTTATATATATATATATATATATATATAAAGAATCTAAATATTTGTTCATGTACTGTGTAATAATTATCGTAAAAGCCTTGTGGTCAATAATTATTCTATACGTGTGAGTGTGGAGGGTAATAACATAATAATAACATAATAACATAATAACATAATAATAATAACATAATAATAACATAATAATAAATAACATAATAATAAATAACATAATAATAATAATAACATAATAATAATAACATAACAATAATAATAATAATAAAATATGATCAGACATGCACTGTGACGTAGAAATCTAAACAGCTGATGGAGAAGACTCGTTTAATTGTACCACAACAAAGGGAAGTCCACAACAAAGGGAAATTATATAAAGAATGTTCAAGAATAAGCAGGGACATTTCTACCTGTCGATAAAATACCAAAATTACCGTCGATATTCAAGAGTAACTAAACAGGAAAAAAGAATTATTGAGGCCAAAAAAAAAAAAGGGATATTCTTCTACTGCTGCCTGGTGAAGTTAGGGACATTTCGTCAAGGATGTAGGCCTGGCAACACTGGGTCAGTCAGTCAGTCACTTCACTTGTTGAGGCCCGGGCACGTGTGATCAGGCAGGATAATCATCAATTGTCTTTTTTTTTTTTTTAATCTCCTGCCAGTGCTTTATAATTACATTCTAAAGGCCTCCATAGACTGTCAATCATACCTGGGTGATTGTGGAAGCATAACCGTACGTGGTATGTGTGTGGGTGGATAATAATCATTTTTTTTTTTTTTTTTTAATCTCCTTCAAGTGCTTTATAATTACATTCTAAAGGCCTCCATACATTATCAATCATACCTGCGCAAACTGGGTGATTGTGGAAGCATAACCGTAATAATAATGTTGTATTGTAGTTACGTAGTCTTACAATAACAAAACAAACCAAATAATAATAATAATAATAATAATAATAATGTTGTTTTACAGTTACATAGTCTTACATTACAAAACAACAAACCTAATAATAATAATAATAATAATAATAATAATGTTGTATTGCAGTTACATAGTCTTACATTTCCTATATGCTGTAAACCCTCAAAAACAACAACAACAACAGCGTGTGTGTGTGTATATCGGAGTGTGTATGTGTATATCGGAGTGTGTATGTGTGTGTATGTGTGTATATCGGAGTGTGTATGTGTGTGTGTGTATGTGTGTGTGTGTATCGGAGTGTGTGTGTGTGTGTGTGTATATCGGAGTGTGTATGTGTGTGTGTGTGTATCGGAGTGTGTGTGTGTGTGTGTGTGTATATGTATCGGAGTGTGTATGTGTGTGTGTGTATATCGGAGTGTGTATGTGTGTGTGTGTGTATCGGAGTGTGTGTTTGTGTGTGTGTATATGTATCGGAGTGTGTATGTGTGTGTGTATCCCAAAGACCTGACGGATGACATTTGACGCCCTTTGTTTTCCCAGACAGACATGTTTCAGGGCATTTTGATTAGGAAATAAATTTGTTAATTAACAACAACAACAAGGGTTCACACAATGAAATAGGTAGGTAATTTTCCGCTAAGAAAGCACAAAGTTTCAGTTCAATTTTCTTGGCAGACTTGTCTAATATATCATTACTGAATATGAAGCTGGCGAGAGATGAATTATTTGCATGCTGCAATGAAAGATTTTTGTGCCTCTGACTGGATGCGTGTCTCATAATGTCTGATTTGCTACATTGAATGTCTGAGTTACATATACTGCAATATGCTAGATGCCTAAGAGATGTTGATCTTGGAGATTTTTTTAACCATCCTGAGAACTTAGGGAGACTCTGATGTCTTAGGGTCTGAATCAAAGGCACGTTACCAGTACAAAAATTGATATGATTATGGAAAAAAACTACCAGTACAGTGTAATTATAAGCAGTACCCTGCACTGAAATTAGATTTGCTTGTTATTACAGAAAAATAGGTATGTTTTGGTTAGATTTTGGATAGGAAAACAATGATCAAGAATTAAGGCTTCATAATGTAACGTTAGATACTGGGCCAGATATTGGCAATTTGGAGCAAAGCACTTAAATTCACTTATGTCTCGGTTTTCATCCCTGCACCATCATGGTACTGGTATCCTACAGCGAATTTATATATTTTAACACATTATAGAGCATTTAGAACTGATAGTGACGTTGTCTGTGAATGAATATTATCACTGTATATTACTGTGTATCAAAAAATTTCAAAAAATTTAACGGAAGTGGTAAATTCACTATTTGTTTTCGACCTTATTGATATATTACAAAGTGCTAATTATAATTATTTACCTGAATAAAGCTGACATAAACACCATCGGCTTTCCCACAGATTCAGTCGTCTGAGGACAAGTAGCGTTCACGTGTAAATAACTAAATATTCCAGGCCGCCATCCGCTGACCGATCCTCACACACTGTACTGCGTCTGCACTCACTGACTCTGGCTGCTCTGGCACGGCAGGCTGTTGCAATTTGAATTTGCCTCTCTCACACACACAAAATAATAATAATAATAATAATAATAATAATAATAATAATAATAATAATAATAATAATAAAAATAAATAAATAATAAAAATAAATAATAAATAAAATAGTGAAAGAAAATTCCTACATATCCCCATTTTAATGTGAACTCTACTACTTCCCTTGTACAAATATTCCACTTCTCCCATCTTCAAACCAAGATTGAAACTGCTATGTAAATTATCAAAATCCCCAAGAAAATAGGAAATATATCCCAAAAATTCTCCAATTCCCCTAGATTTTGCCTTTTTTAGCATTACCCTAGGTTTTACCCTAACAAGGGTCCAATTCCCCTAAAATGGGGTATTTTACCCTAAAGTGGAAACACTGGTGTATGTATGTATGTGTGTGTTTGTGTATATTAGTGCAAAAGATAATATGTATGTATGTATATTTATGTATTAAATAAATTATGTATTATAAATATTATTTATATGTATAAATAAATACAGTATTATTTATGTAATATGTATATTTATGTATGTATATGAATTATTGCCAAGGATATGTATGTTTTTATGTGTGTTTTATGTGTGTATGTATATGTATGTGTGTATGTTTAAGTATGTGTGTATGTATATGTATGTTTAAGTATGTGTGTATGTATATATATGTTTATGTATGTGTGTATGTATATGTATGTTTATGTATGTGTGTTTGTATATGTATGTTTATGTATGTATGTGTGTGTGTATATATGTATGTTTATGTATGTGTGTGGTATATGTATGTATATGTATGTGTATGTATGAATATATGTATTAATGACAAAGATATATATGTATGTTTTTATGTATGTGTATGAATGTGTATATTAGTGCCAAAGATATGTACGTATATATGTATAGATGTATGTATGTATGAATATGTATTTATATTAATGCCAAAGATATGTATGTATGTATATGTTTAGATGTATGTATGTATGTATATTAATACCAAAGATATCCATATATGTATGTATAATTAAATACAGTATTATGTATATTTATGAATTATGTATTAAAGTTATGTATTAAAAATTATGTATATATTAATTTATGTATATTTATTTTTATTATGTATAATTTAATACATAATTTTCTGTATTTTTTTCTGTATAATTTATATTTATATTCTTTTTATTAATATATTTTTTTTGTATTAAAATTTCTATATATTTATTTTCTATATAATTTCATTATTATTATTATTATTTTAATTTTTTTAATATTTATTATTTATGTAATATTATATGTATTAAAAATTTATATCAAATAACAATAATAATAATGATAATAAAGATAATATATAAATTATTATCCTTTCATTATGACCCTATGTATGTATGTATATAAATAAAAATATGTATGGAAATTAAAATAAAATAATGAAAATAATTGAATTTTTATTTACCAGCAAATCGTAAGCTAAAAAAATAATATTAAAGATAAAATAGTCGACCCTCTACATAAAACACCATAGAAAACCAATTTTTACTACCACCAAAAAAAAACGTTAGTCAGAAAGGGAAAACTATTATAAAAAGTTAGAGGCCTGTTTTGGGTGGCGTGCAAAACCCGTAGAGTTTATTGAAATTCCCGTAGACTTTTATGGCAATTTTTTGGTGGAAAATTAATTATAAATAAATAATAGTATACCTTAATCTTTTAGCATCATAGAAAACCAACATGTTCCATTAAAAAAAACTTTAACTAATTTAGGGGAAACAATTATAAAAAGTTAAGGGGCAGTTTTGGGTGGCGTGCAAATCCCGTAGAGTTTATTGAAATTCCCGTAGACTTTTATGGTAAATTTTGACGAAAAATTTGCCCCAAGGCTATTTTTTTTTTTTTTTAAAGTCTGGCCAACAATTCCCGTAGATTTTATTTACACTATTTGGTTTTCTTTGATGATTGTATTATAGAAAATGTATTTATTATAAAATATTAACAGGTAGTCTATTTTATTTTATTTTTAAAGGTAATTATTTTAATTTATACAGGTATTTTCTATTTTAGAAAACGTTAATTGTTTCATTAATTTTAGGGATAACTATTATATTTTATTTTCAAGGGAAACTATTTTTTTAGTTTTTTATGGGAAATTATTTCATTTTATTATTTAAATATGACTATTTCATTTTTCTATAATTAATGAAACTAATTTAATTTACACATGTATCATAGAAAACGTTTATATATATATATATTTTTTTAAGGCTGACTATTTTTTTATTGATTAAAGATAGCTATTTTATTTTTTCATAATTAGGGAAACTATTTTAATTTATATATTTTATATCATAGAAAACGTAGATTATTAGTATAACTTTCAAGGGTAACTAATTTATTTTTTTAATTATTATTGGGGGAACCATTTTAATTTATAAACGTAATTTTTACATCACAGAAAACGTGTATATTTTTATTATTTTTAAGGTTGACTATTTTATTATATTTATTAAGGGGAAACTATTTTATTCTATTATGAAAATTGAAACTTTTAATATATAAATAATTAATAAAATTTAAAACTTTATTATTAATATGCATACATTCATACATATGCAAAAATAAAACACATTATTATTATTTAAAATTATTTATTATTTATGTAAACACAACCTCTTATATAAATTCATAGAAATTCTTAATGTTAATATTATGTAAATTAATGTAAATCTCAGGAATGTATAAATGTAAATTCTTTGTAAATAATAATGTAAATTCTATGTAAATTGTATGTAAATTTCTTATAAATTAATGTATATAACACCTATGTAAATCACTTATAAATTAATGTAAATTACTCATATAAATCCCTTCTAATTTCTTTGTAAAATATTCATAACACAACCTATGTAAATTCTTTGTAAATTCATTTAAATTCTTAATGTAAATACAACCTCATAAATTCATGTAAATTCACATAAATTCTATGCAAATTAATAATGTAAATAAGTAAATTATGCCTGTGTAAATAATTATGTAAATCTTTAATGTAAATCTAGTTTTTATCCAATCAGGAGGTGGAGCCAAAGGGGAAGGCGGTGTGGGGGTGAGACCTAGCTTCCCCCACATATAGGTTTTAAGGTTTTTATTGTATTTTTAGTGTTTTTAAGATTTTAATTTCTATGACTAAATGTTTTTATATTTTGTGATAACTTCTTTTAAATTTATGACCTTCTTTTTAGCTTTTGACAATGCCGACGGCTCGTGTCCCTCCGGGAATGAGCACTGCATTGGCCTTGCAAGCCAACAGTGGCCCCCCAATGGAGGAGTGGACAGCTATGGCTACTGGCGGGGGGGCAGGGGGGGGTCTCCGGGTTGCCCTGTAGAGGGAGTAGGGAAGAGGGATTGTATGAGAGTGGTAGCTGTGAATGTGAATGGAATGACGGATGGGACCAAGAGGCGAGAGATTGTAGAATGTTTTAAGAAAGGAAGAGTGGATGTGATGGGAGTGACGGAGACACACGTGAAAGAATGTGGAGTGGTTGAGTGTCAGGAAGGAAGGGAGAGTGGACTGTGGGAGGGAATGGAGGGAGGAGTAGTATGGACGGGTATGAATGAAAAGAGTAAAGGAAGAAGGAAGGAAGGGTGTGCGCTGTTGGTGTCTCCGTGGGTGTGGAAGGGAGTGGATGGACATGGGTGGAATGGGTCAAGAATAGTATGGATGACTGGAAAGATTGGCTTGGTGAAGTATGCTTGGGTGTATGCTTATGCACCAGTGAATGAAAAGAGTAGGACGGGGAGAAAGAAGATGAGAGTGTTTTGGGAAGAGTTGAATGCATGTCTGAGAGGAATTGATAATGGAAGGAGAGTAGTGATGATGGGAGACATGAATGGAAAGCTGGGAGGTGAGGAAGTGGGGAATATTGTGGGTAAATAGGGTGTAGAAGGGACAAATGAGAATTGTGAGTATCTAGTGGATGTCTGTGCTGAGAGAGGGTTGTTCTTGGCGAACACCTTCTTTCAGCACAAGATGATCCACAGGTATACATGGAAGAGAAGGGATGAGAGAGGAGAGCAGAAGAGTTTGATTGATTATGTGGCAGTGGGTGAAAGGTTGAGGAAGGATGTGTATGACGCAAAAGTGGTGAGAGGAATGGTCCATTGCTCCGACCATTTTGCGGTGTTGGTGAGGATGAAGGTTAGGGTTAAGTGGGAGTATAGTAGGAGGAATGAAGGGGTGAGGAATAAGAGGGAGGTGGCTAGTGGGAAATTAGATGTAGAAGAGTATAGGGAGGAATATAAGAGGAGGGTGGGTGAGGTGCTGGGGGATGTAAGGATGGGGATAGGGGAGGGAGTGGGAGTGAATGCGGTGTATGAAATGTTTAAGATGATAGTTTTGAGGACAGCAGCAGAGGTAGTAGGATATAAGACACAGAAGAGGGGCAAGAAAGGGAGTGCTTGGTGGACAGAAGTGAAAGATGCTGTAGAGGATAAGAGGAAGGCATATCGGAGAACACTACAGAGGAATGTGCCGGAAGAAGTGAGAGAGAGATGGAAAAGAGAATATAATGTGTGTAAGAGACAAGTGAAAATGATGGTGAGTGAGAGTAAAAGGAGAGTGGATGAGGAGTTTGGTATGAAGCTGAGTGAAAAGTTTAAAGAGAACAAGAAATTATTCTGGAAGGAAGTTAAAAGAGAAAGAGGAGAAGGAAAGTCTGGTAGTGTGAGAATGAAGAGAGAGGATGTAGTTACTGTGAGTAGAAGTGAGGAAGTGAAAGAAGTGTGGAAGAGGCATTTTGATCGGTTGATGAATGGGGGGACTGGAGGGGAGGCGGTGGTGACATGCATGGGGATAGAGGCAGGTGGTAGACGACAGGATGTACAGGGAGAATTAGGAAGGGAAGAGGTTAGGAAAGCAATAGGAAAGTTGAAGATGGGAAAGGCACCAGGGGTGGATGGGATAACTGCTGAAATGTTAAAGTGTGGGGGGGAGGTAGTGGTGGAGTGGATGTTGCTTTTATGCACATTGGCCTGGAGGCAGGGAGAGGTGCCAGAGGATTGGAGGAGAGCCATAATAGTACCTTTGTATAAGGGGAAGGGAAGTAAGGATGAGTGTGGTAGCTATAGGGGAATAAGCCTTCTTAGTGTACCGGGGAAGGTTTACGGGAAGGTTCTGACTGAAAGACTAATTGACGTAACAGGGAATAAAGTTAGTGAGGAGCAGGGGGGATTCAGAAGGATTAGAGGATGTGTGGACCAAATATTTGCATTAAAATCAATAGTAGAGAAGTATATTGGGAAGGGTAAGAAGTTGTATGCTGCCTTCATGGACTTGGAGAAGGCATACGATAGAGTTGATAGGAAAGCTATGACAGAGGTGTTGAGAATTTATGGTGTTGGGGGGCCTTTGCTGAAAGGCATTGAGGCTTTTTATGCAGATGCAAAAGCATGTGTATGGGTAGAGGGTGATCTAAGTGAGAGTTTTAATATTAGTGTAGGGCTGAGACAGGGGTGTGTTATGTCACCATGGTTGTTCAATATATATATGGATGGTTGTATGAGAGAGGTGAAAGCCAAAGTGAATGGTCTGGGGGTGAAGTTGAGGCTGAATGAAGCAAACTGGTCCCTGGTGGCAAGTTTGTTTGCGGATGACACTGTGCTGATGGCTGAGAATGAAAGGAATTTACAGAGAGTGGTGGATGAATTTCAGTCTGTGTGTAAACGAAGGAAACTGAAGGAGAATGTGGGTAAAGGTAAAGTGATGGTATTTGAAAGAGCAGAAACTGAAGTGATTGACTTTGCTACACCTTATAGAGTGGCTGTACCAACTGGGACGAAGTGTGAGATAACTCTGAGGGGTGAGAGGATGGAGGAAGTGAAGGAGTTTAAGTACCTGGGTACAGTTATTTGTAAACATGGAAGTATGGAAGGAGAAATTAGGGAGAGAGCAGTGAAGGGTAGACAGGTCATAGGATCACTGGGGAGGATTATGAAGGGTAGAAGTGTGAGTATAGAAGTGAAAAGGGGACTACGAAATAGTATAATCCTGCAAACACTGACATATGCGTCGGAGACATGGACATGGAGTAGGGCTCATCAGTCTAGAACAGGTGCTGTGGAAATGAGTTACTTGAGAGGAGCATGTGGACTTACTAGATGGGATGGAGAAAGTAATGAGAGTGTGTATGAGAGATGTGGTATGAGTGAGAAGGCAATTGGTATTGAGTGTGGAGTGGTTGAGAGAGTGAAAAGTAATACATTGAGATGGTATGGACATGTGGAGAGAATGCAAGGCGAGGAATTTGTAAAGAAGGTGTATGGAAGTGAAGTTGTAGGACCTGGTGTGAGAGGCAGACCACTGGTTAGATGGCAGAACAGAGTGGAAGAGTATGTAAAGGAGAGAAACATGAGGGGCAGAGTAGGGCCTGAACAAGTAAGGAGGGAGTGTTGGAACAGTGTGGAAGAGTATGTAAAGGAGAGAAACGTGAGAAGCAGAGTAGGGCTTGAACAAGTAAGGAGGAAGTGTTGGAACAAAGAAAACTGGAGACACTTCTGCCGTGGCCACCCCCTTGGGGGGAGTTCCCGGAGGGAACGAGGCGTCGGAGCTATAGATAGATAGATAGATAGATTGTAATTAATATGTAAATTCTTGTAATTAATATGTAAATTCTTGTAATTAATATGTATATTCTTGTAATTAATATGTAATTTCTATGTAAATTCTGAATGTAAATTCTTGTAAATAATATGTAAATTATACCTATGTAAATTCTATGTAAATTCTCAATGTAAATATATATATATATAAATTGTAAATATTTAATATGTAAATTTTCTTATAAAAATAATCATGTAAATATAAATTGTAAATATTAATATGTAAATTACTTATAAATATATATGTATAAATTTCTGGAATGCTTTATTATTATTATTATTATTTACTTGGTAACACTGCATTTCATTTTATTTCCAGGAGACAAGCATCTGGCAACACTGTATTATTATTATTATTTTTTATTTAATTATTTTTATTATTATTATTATTATTTTTATTATTATTTTTATTATTATTATTATTAGTCTTTAAAAAATTTCTCTCACGCACACACACTCACTTTACCTTCAATTTGAGTGCATTTTAGGGTACGTTACAATTTGAGTACGTTTCTCTCGCTACTCTATAAACGCACTCAATCTCTATCTAAAGTAAGTGGGTGTGTTTAGAGTGCGTCACCATCTGCCTCATTTGAGTGCGTTGAGTGAATGTCTTTTTAATTGAGTGCGTCATTGAGTGTGTGGGTGAGTGCGTTATTATAGTCCTATAAAATATATATACCCTCTTTACCAAACCAGAGTGCGTTATTAAAGTGTTACCCAAACATTAGAGTGTGTTAAATTGAATCCTTATTAGAGTGAGTTAGAGTGCATCATCATTAGGATTAGAGTGTGTTATAAAATTATCCCCTATTCACATAATCAGAGTGTGTTATTATATTAGAGTGCGTCATCATTAGGATTAGAGTGTGTTATAAAATTATCCCCTATTCACATAATCAGTGTGTTATTATATTAGAGTGCGTCATCACCACCTCATAAAATATTCCCCCTTAACCTAACTATTAGAGTGTGTTATTATAAAATTATCCCTGCTTTACATAATCAGAGAGAGATTAATATTAGAGTGTGTTACCTAATTAGAGTGTGCTATCATCATCTCATAAAATATCTCCCTTAACCAAATTAGAGTGTGTTATCATTTTTTCATATAGTATGCATCATTAGAGTGTGTTATTACATCAGAGTGCCTTATAACCTTATAAAGTCTCCCCTCTTTAAATAATCAGTCTTTTTAATATTAGAGTGCGTTATTGAATTAGTTATTATTTAAGTGTTATTAGAGTGCTTTTTACATTAGAGTGTGTTATTATATCAGAGTTCGATTAAAGAGTGTGTTATTATATTAGACCTTCTCATCTCATCTTAATCTAATCAGAGTGTGTTATCATCACATCAGAGTGCGTCATCACCTCATAAAATATCCCCTCTTTACATATCAGAGTGTGATTAATATTAGAGTGTGTTACCTAATTAGAGTGTTATACGAGAGTGTGTTATCAGAGTGCGTAGTCACCTCATAAAATATCCCCTCTTTACATAATCAGAGTGAGATTAATATTAGAGTGTGTTACCTAATTAGAGTGTGTTATTACATTAAAGTGTGTTATATTAGAGTGTGTTATCAGAGTGCGTAGTCACCTCATAAAATATCCCCTCTTTACATAATCAGAGTGAGATTAATATTAGAGTATGTTACCTAATTAGAGTGTGTTATTACATTGGAGTGCATTATTGGATTAGTTATTATTAAAGTGTTATCAAAGCTCTTTTTACAATAGAGTGCGTTGTCACCACATAAAGTATCCCCTCTTGACCTAATCAGAGTGCGTTATTATATGAGTGTGATATCAGAGTGCGTCATCACCTCCTCATAAAATATCCCCTTTTAACCGTAATCACGAGTGGATATCCCTGACTCACACACACACTCACTCCGTCCTTCCTGAGTGTGTGGGTGAGTGCGTTCTCCACCCGGGGAGAGAGGCCGAAGAACTTGAGCTTGAAGCGGAGTGTGTTGGTGTTCCAGTGGGCCAGGAAGCACGCACCCAGCCTCCCAACGCACTCCTCGGTCAGCGGCATCCGGTTTGTGAGTGCGTTCTGAGTGTGCTGAGTGCGTTGTTGGTAGTAGCAGACGCTGAGTTCGTTAAGTTTGGGGATGTGGTGGACGAATTGGTGTAAGAGTGTGTTGTAGCAGGGAAGGAGTGAGTGTGAGTGCGTTTCCTCCATACCGCCCCCCAACGCACCCACCACCCCTCCCCCCAAGAATGCACCTTTATTTCCACCACAGCTACTACTACTGAGTGCGTTACTACTACTACTACCACCAGGGTGTGTTAGAGAGAGTGCGTCCATCCCACCAACGCACCCTAGAGCCTGTTGTTGGGACAGAGTGTGTTCGTCTCCACCTACACACACACCCAAACCTTCCAGCAAACGCACCTCACGCACTTTATCCAGGCACAGGACCCTCAGCTCAACACACCCTCTCACACGCACTCCAATTCGCACACACGTATCCACATAGTGTGCGAAACTGAACTCCCAGTTGGCCAGAGAGAGTTCACGCACTCTCTTGAGGTGCGTTGAGAGCAGAGTGAAGAAGGTGATGGCAGAGGAGTCGTCGAGTGTGGTAGGGTGCGTGTGTGATGACGACAGGTCCAGCTGGGTTAGGCTGCAATGATGGTAGAGTGC
>JAWQEG010000025.1:135000-144813 GCA_033782935.1 Petrolisthes cinctipes
CACATATTTTGCACACTTTTGCACATTTTATACACTTTTTCACACACTTTCGCACACTTTCACACACTCTCTCTCTCATACTTTTCATCACTTTTTCGCACACTTTCGCACATTTTTTCGCACACTTTTATACTTTTTCGCACACTTTCACACACACTTTCTCTCTCACACATTTTTTTTCTTTTTACTTTTTCACACATTTTCACACACTTTTTCACACACTTCGAATTCTAAGGTCACAGCCAACTGGAACACCTTCTCTCTCTCTCTCTCTCTCTCTCTCTCTCTCTCTCTCTCTCTCAGTGTTCGAGTCCATTCCAAGTGTTTCATATAGAGACTTGAACCTTCTCACACATTTTTTTTTTTTTTACGTTTTCGCACACTTTCTCAGGCATTCTTTCACACTTTTTCGCACTTTTTTAACTTTTCGCACATTTTTTCGCACACTCTTTCTCTCTCACACATTTTTTTTTACTTTTTTCGCACTTTTTTGCACAATTTTACACACTTTTTCGCACACTTTCGCACCGTACCTGCAAGTCGAAGGTCCAGTGTGCGAGAGAGAGTGTGCGAAGGGTGGAGTTGTGTCTCAGGGAGGTGACAGCCAACTGGAACGCCTTATCCCACACCTCTCTCTCTCTCTCTCTCTCTCACACACACACTTTTTCACACACTCTCTCTTTCTCAGGCATTCTTTCACACACTTTTTCGCACACTTTCACACTTTATCACACACTTTCGCACAATTTCACACACTTTTTCGCACACTTTCGCACCGTACCTGCAAGTCGAAGGTCCAGTGTGCGAGTGAGAGTGTGCGAAGGGTGGAGTTGTGTCTGAGGGAGGTGACAGCCAACTGGAACACCTTATCCCACACCGAGACAGTGTTGGAGTCGATTCGAAGCGTTTGAATCGCGTTGGAGCCTCCCACGGCCAGCAGGATGGGCATGTAGGACTCTATCTGTAGTGAGAGGGAGTGAGAGTATGTGAGAGTGGGTTGGGAGAGGTGTGAGAGGCAAGGAAGAAGTGTGAGAGAGTTAATGTAAGAGAGAGGAGAATAAATGTTTTTTTTATAGATAGATAGTGTGAGAGTGTATGAGAGTGAGTGAGAATGGTCATGTGGGACTCTATCTGTAGTGAGAGTGTGTGAGAGTGAGTAAGAGTAGGCTGGGAGAAGTGTGAGAGGCGTGGGAGAGGAAAGAGAGAAAGAATTAGTGGTTTTTTTGAAATTTAGTTTGAGTGAGAGAGAATTTGGGGTTTTTTGAATAGATAATTAATGTGAGAGTGAGTGTGAGAGGGAGTGAGAGTGTGTGAGAGGCCTGGGAGAGTGAGTGAGAGTGAGTGAGAGAGGTTTCAAATAGTGAGAGTGGAATGAGATAGGTGTGAGAGAGAGTGAATCATTTCGAAGCGTTTGAATCGCGTTGGAGCCTCCCACGGCCAGCAGGATGGGCATGTAGGACTCTATCTGTAGTGAGAGGGTGTGAGAGTATGTGAGAGTGAGTGAAAGTGGGCTGGGAGAGGTGTGGGAGAAGTGTGAGAGGCGTGAGAGAGAGAGAGAGAGAGAATGTGTTTTTGTATAGTGAGGGAGTGAGAGTAAGAATGGGCATGTAGGACTCTATCTGTAGTGAGAGGGAGTGAGAGTGGGTGAGAGTGAGTGAGAGTGAGCTGGGAGAGGCGTGGGAGAAGTGTGAGAGAGTTAATGTAAGAGAGAGGAGAATAAATGTTTTTTTTGGATAGATAGATAGTGTGAGAGTGTGTGAGAGTGAGTAAGAATGGGCATGTAGGACTCTATCTGTGGTGAGAGGGAGTGAGAGTGTGTGAGAGTGGGCTGGGAGAGTGAGTAAGTGTGCGTGAGAGAGTCTTCCAATAGTGAGAGTGGAGTGAGAGAGGTGTGAGAGAGAGTGATAGTGTGAGAGTGTATGAGAGTGAGTGAGAGTGGTGTGTGAGTGGTGTGAGAGAGTTAATGTAAGAGAGAGGAGAATAAATGTTTTTTTTGGATAGATAGATAGTGTGAGAGTGTATGAGAGTGAGTGAGAATGGTCATGTGGGACTCTATCTGTAGTGAGAGGGTGTAGGAGTGAGTGAGAGTGGGCTGGGAGAGGTGTGAGAGGCGTGGGAGAAGTGTGAGAGGAACGAGAGAGAGAATTAGTGGTTTTTTGGAAATTTAGTTTGAGTGAGAGAGAGAATTTGTTTTTTTTTTGGATAGATAGTTAGTGTGAGAGTGAGTGAGAGAGTGTGAGAGTGTGTGAGGCATGTAATAGTGTATGAGAATGTGTGAGAGAGTCTTCCAATAGTGAGAGTGGAGTGAGAGAGGTGTGAGAGAGAGTGAATAATTTCGAAGCGTTTGAATCGCGTTGGAGCCTCCCACGGCCAGCAGGATGGGCATGTAGGACTCTATCTGTGGTGAGAGGGTGTGAGAGTATGTGAGAGTGGGCTGGGAGAGGTGTGAGAGGCGTGGGAGAAGTGTGAGAGGAAAGAGAGAGAGAATTGGTGTTTTTTTTGGAAATTTAGTTTGAGTGAGAGAGAGAATTTGGGTTTTTTTTGGATAGATAATTAGTGTGAGAGTGAGTGTGAGAGGGAGTGAGAGTGTGAGAGGCATGTAATAGTGTATGAGAATGTGTGTGAGAGTCTTCCAATAGTGAGAGTGGAGTGAGAGAGGTGTGAGAGAGTGAATCATTTCGAAGCGTTTGAATCGGCCAGAGAGAGAGAATATATGGGTTTTATTGAATGTGAGAGAGTGTGAGAGTGAGCGAGAGTGAGTGAGAATATGTGAGAGTGAGAGTGTGAGTGTGAGAGTGAGTGAGAATGTGTGAGAGTGGTGTGTGAGTGGTGTGAGAGAGTTAATGTAATAGAGAGGAGAATATATGGGGTTTTTTAATAGATGGATAGTGTGAGAGTGGTGTGTGAGTGGTGTGAGAGAGAGAGAGAGAGAGAGAGAGAGAGAGAGAGAGAGAGAGAGAGAGAGAGAGAGAGAGAGAGAGAGAGAGAGAGAGAGAATATAGGGTTTATTTAGTGTGTAAGAGGTGTGAGAGTAAGTGTGAGTGGTGTGAGAGAGCTTTAAAGAGAGTTAATGTAAGAGAGAGAGAGAGAGAGAGAGAGAGAGAGAGAGAGAGAGAGAGAGAGAGAGAGAGAGAGAGAGTTTATTTAGTGTGTGAGAGGTGTGAGAGTGAGTGAGTGAGTGTGAGTGTGAGAGTGTGTGTGAGAGAGTTAATGTAAGTGAGAGAGAGAGAGAGAGAGAGAGAGAGAGAGAGAGAGAGAGAGAGAGAGAGAGAGAGAGAGAGAGAGAGAGAATATAGGGTTTATTTAGTGTGTGAGAGGTGTGAGAGTAGGTGTGAGAGTGTATGAGAGGTGTGAGAGTGAGTGAGAGTGTGTGAGAGAGTCTTCAAATAGTGAGAGTGGAGTGAGAGGCCTGGGAGAAGTGTGAGAGAGAATATATGTATTTTTTGGATAGATAGATAGTGTGTGTGTGAGAGGAGTGAGAGGCGTGTGAGAGTGTGTGAGAGTTACAAGGAAAAGAAGTACCCTAGGGGACCTTACAATCCATACAAAGAGGGTACCTGTGGGTTTAGTTGCGCAAGTAGGCGACCGTCCTCGAATGTGTCATGTGAAACCATCAAGGAACACTCGCACAACGGCTTAAACACCTAGATGGTGGTTTATGGCTTTGTCTAATCTGGACTTGAACTGATCTACAGAGTTGCTGTTGACTACATCAGCAGTAAGCGCGTTCCAAGTACCGCAGATGCTGTATGTAAAGAATTTACCACACAGATCACGGTTGTATCGCTTCAGTTCAAGTTTGTAGCCATGATTCCTGGTTGTGCCCTCACTGAGTTGGAAAATGTCCCTGTAGTCTACATTGTCAAAGCCTCGTAGTATTTTAAACACTTCGATAAGCTGACCACGCAGTCTCCGGGTTTCCAAAGAGAACAGGTCGAGTTCTACCAACCGATCTTTATAGCTCTTGTGTCTAAGAGAGGGTATAAGTTTGGTTGCCCTGGCTTGCACTCGTTCCAATCTAGCGATATCCTTTCGGTAAGAAGGACTCCAAAACTGGACTGCATACTCCAGGTGCGGTCGGACAAGGGAATTGTACAGACAAAGTACTATCTCCTTGTTCCGGTATCCAAACTGTCGCTTTATGTACCCTAACATCCTTTGGGCTTTCTTCTCAGCCTCAATACACTGCTTTGAGAACTTGAGGTCGCTGGTGATAGTTACACCCAAGTCTTTCTCAGTATCAGTGCTTACGAGAGCATTGCCCTTAAGGTTATACTCTGTTCGGGGGTTTCTGTGGCCTATATGCATAACTTTGCATTTGTTCACGTTAAATGGCATTTGCCACGTGTCAGACCACTCCCCGATCTTCCTAAGATCTTCTTGTAAGCGGGTAGTATTTCCTTCTTTCGCGACATTCATACCAAGCTTAGTATCATCGGCGAATTTGGAAATCTTGGCAACCATGTCACCATCCACGTCATTAACATAGATGATAAACAGTAGTGGTCCCAGAACAGAACCTTGGGGAACACCGCTAGTAACGGGCACCCACTCTGAAGCCTGTCCATTCACTACCACCCGCTGCCGTCTGTCACTTAGCCAGTTCTCTATCCAATTTGCCACATTTCCGTCTATGCCCAGTGCACGCACTTTCCGAAGGAGGCGGCGGTGGGGTACCTTATCAAAGGCTTTCTGAAAGTCTAAGTAGACAACATCAACCGCTTTATCTCGATCATGCTCACTGAAAACAAAATGGAAGAATTCCACCAGATTTGTGAGGCATGACCGGTGCTGCCGGAACCCATGCTGGGAACCCCTCAGTAGCAAATTTGATTCTAAGTGTGCTGTTATTTTGTCCACCATGATGCTCTCCATGAGTTTACAGAATATCGAGGTTAAACTGATGGGTCTGTAGTTTGACGGTTGGCTAGCATCTCCCTTCTTGAAGATAGGAGTCACCTCTGCCTCACGCCAGTCTCTAGGAACGCATCCAGTCTGGAATACCCTGTTGAAGACCATGCACAGGTGTCGTGATACTTCACCATGCACTTCTTTCAACACTCTAGGTAAGAACCCATCCGGACAGGGAGACTTGTTTGCTTTTAATTCGATTATTTTTCTCTCGATTTCTTCTTGGGTGAAGACAATTGACTCCAACTTCTCACTGAAGGAGTCCAAAGGTTCGGGAATGGGACCACTCTCCTCAGAGAACACTGAAGAGAAGTACTCATTTAAGAGGTTAGCATTTTCTGCATCAGAGTGCATTAATGCTCCATCCTCATTCACCAAGGGACCGATCCTGTGTCGGATTGGTTTACGGCCATTCACATAACTGAAAAACTCCTTGGGGTTCTCTTTGCAGAATCTAGCCACACGGACCTCCTCAGCACGCTTAGCCGCTCTTATTTTGGACTTCACATTTCGATTCAGTCTTCTATGACCGTCAAAGTCCCCAGATGCCTTCGCTCGACGATACGCAGTTCTCCTCTCCCTTAGTAGGTTACGGATTTCCCGATTAAACCACTTCGGTTGAATGAACTTCTGACCTGTTCCCTTCAGAGGAATAAAGCGCGACTGAAGTTCCATGAAGGAAGACAAGAATGACCTCCACAGATCATCAGCACTCTCTCCCTCCTCTAGTTCCATTTCAGCAACGCCTTCACGAAGACCTGCAAAGTTCGCTCTCCCCATGTCTAATTTTCTATGCACCGGGGTCACGGTCTCCATATTAGGGACCTTAACTGAAAATCTTATAAGCTTGTGGTCACTTCCACCTATTTCTTCGTTTACAGAGAGGTCTTGAATGATGTCATCCTCGGAGGTGAGGACCAAGTCGAGTATGTTAGCACCTCTTGTTGGCTCCCTTACCCATTGAGTGAGGAATTCATCATTTACAAACTCCAAGAGTGGTGTGTTCTCGGCAGAGGGCTCTCTGGTTTCCCAGTCAACATGTGTGTTGAAGTCCCCCATAAGGATGCACACCCTGCCGTCCACTAGTTCACCCAGCAACTGGTATAGGTCCCTGTCCATCTCATTGAGTTGTCCAGGGGGTCTATAAAGCAGCAGGGTTCTGTATTTTGCAGTGCCTATTTCTAGGTCAACTCCAAGGAGCTCATGGTTTGATGTGATGTTGCAGGTCATCGATTTGATGGAGTTCTTTACATACAACAGCACACCACCACCCCCTCTGTCCTCTCTATCTTTGTGGAAGAGTTGGTAGCCTGGAATCACGAATTCCCCTTCAAGATCTCTGTCTGAGGTTCTCAACCATGACTCCGTTATGGCCACCATCTCGGGTTCCTCTGTCGCAACAAGGGCCCGCAGTTCCAAAAACTTGTTTCGGATGGACCTGGTGTTGAACAATAGAACCTTCAGGGAACCCCCAACTGCAGGGCTCCCTATACTCTTCCGTTTCCCGGTTTGGTCATTGTCTTGGTAGTGCTGGGGATATCCTTCTTCAGGATCTCAGCGAATGTCTTCTCTGGGGTCACTCTAGCATAGCGACGAGGGCTCTCCTCCACGCTCGGTCGAGTGCTCCTGAGACATCGTCGGACGGCGTCTTCCATTAATTTGGAAAGCACTTCTTTCCCCTTTAGTGAGAGATGTGTGCCATCCCTCTGGTAGAGGTCGTCTCTACCAAAGAGTGAGGTGTAGGGGTCCACAAAGAACACCCCCTCGGCAGTACACAAATCAGCAAGGCGCTGATTTACTGCAATGTTCTTTGACAGAGCAGTCCCTAAAGGGCCTCTCCTTGGGAGCATGCCAACAACTACCCTTCTGCGGGTTTTTAACCCACAGTCATCTACTGCACCGAGAACATCCGAGAGGACTCCTTCGGTCATGCCTACTCTACCATTTCTCAGGTAGATGTCATTACCACTCACCATGAGTGCAATGACAGCAGATCTGGACGTTTGGATCCTCTCAGCTTCCTTTCGGAGGTCAGCATTGCCACAACCTGGCAAACAATTCACCTTCACAGAAGTGTGAAGGCGATCTGCCATTAGGGGTTGCAGCCCTCGTGCCTGGGAATCACCTACAATGTGTATATCCACAGGCCTCTCCTTGGTAGGAGCACGAGATGCCTTGTGAGGAACCCGAGAGTGTTTTGAATTCCTGCCGGGCTCGTCACTCCCTTCTCCATATTCCCCTCCTCTTTTCCATCACACTTTTCTGCAGTCTCTTTTCCTTCTGCAGTGTCTTTTCCCTCTTCATTGTTGTTGTTCTTCTTCTTGTTGTTCATCTTCTTATTCTTCTTCTTCTTGTTCTTCTTCTTCTTGGTCTTTACCGCCGTGGTGGAGCTCTCCGGTGAAGAAGCTCCTTGGACTGCCTTGTCTCTCACATGGCAGTCACACCTATGGGAGTCCATCCGGAGAACTTCCTCCTTTAGGGAGTTGTTCTCCTTCGTGAGCAGTGAGATGTGCTTCATCAACCTCTCCTCGAGTTTGCAAAAGTCGCAGACACTCGAGGAGTCTAGGTCGCTCGCACTCCTCCCGCTGAAGTCCTCACACCAGTGGTACACCTTGCATGTAGTACATGTAAATTTTCTTGCTGATGGACCAGTCATCTCGCTCTAATTCAATTTAAGACCAATAATACAAAAGAAAGGGTAATGTGATTTGGTTTCGCATAAGTCTCATCCGCCTACTTCCAGAAGGTTTTCGGTCGTTCGGCCAACAGAAACCTTATGAGCCAAGCACACCAACCCTAAGGTCTCCCCTGGGCCGGACGGCCCCAATCGTGCCGCAGCTCCCAACTGAGCAGCACAAGAGTCCTAAGCAAATGGGACTCTGATTTTTCGACAGGGGTGCTTGAAGTGTAACCGTCATCCTACTAATCCCTACTAATCCTCCATCCGCGGCCAAACTTAAAGCAAATAGTAAAACTAAATGTCCACGACTTAATCCGAGATCTTTTACTGGCCTGGCAGCCAGCGAGGCACAAAAGCTCTCTCACTAAAGAGCAGTCGAGCCTTTAGGCACCTAAGAACGGTCACAGGGAGCTGGTCAGGCTTATTAATCTAAGAGAATACCTACGGGGGTCCTGAGGCATCTCCATTACTCGTACCCCACACGCCTGAGATCCCTTCAATCTCAGCCCTTTCGAAACCTGTGAGCGTTAAAAGGCGTTGTTTTAGGAGGTTCCAAAGCCTCCCTTCTCACATGCATAAGGTAGCTGGTGAGGTCCTTAACAATAAAAACTTATATCGAAAGTGATGAAGATTTTTTTTTTTTTTTTTTGTTAGGACAGTTGAAGAGCAGTCGTGAAACTTAATATTAACATGAAGATTTGACAACTCTTAGTCAGAATCCTAATAACGCTACCTTTCTGGCACGGGTAACCCAACTGGACTGAATGTCCCCCAGCATAGCTAGCAAAATTCAAACAGATCACACAAGCTCTCTCACCGATGGCAAGGTGGTTGTCTCGAGAGAGTCTTCAAATAGTGAGAGTGGAATGAGAGAGGTGTGAGAGAATTAGTGTTCTTATTTAGAGAGAGAGAGAGAGAGAGAGAGAGAGAGAGAGAGAGAGAGAGAGAGAGAGAGAGAGGAGAATTTTTTTTATATTTAATTAGTGTGAGAGAGAGAGAGAGAGAGAGAGAGAGGAGAGAGAGAGAGAGAGAGAGAGAGAGAGAGAGAGAGAGAGAGAGAGAGAGAGAGAGAGAGAGAGAGAGAGAGAGATTTTTTTTTTTTTTTTAATTAGTGTGAGAGAGAGACATAATAATAATAATAATAATAATATCTCTATATCACTTTAACTCTCTTTATCTCACTCAATTTTAAAGCTATCTCTCTCAAATTTTAGGACAATATACAAAATTTTATAGAGAAAAATTTGGCTATCTCAAATTTTCTCTAACTATCTCTAATTATCTCTAAAATGCCCAAAATAACACACATTTTTTAGATTGAAAAGGTTGAATCTATCACTTTAACTCTCTCTATCTCACTCAATTTTAGAGCTATCTCTCAAATTTTATCACAATATACAAAATTTTATAGCGGAATTTTTGGCTATCACGAATTTTTTCTATCTCTAATTATCTCTAAAACAGAAATATCTCGCATATTTAACCCCCAGAGTCCGGGCAGCGGATTTCCCGCTCGGTCGACAGAGGCCGGGCAGCGGGAAATCCCGCTCTGTCGACAGAGTCCGGGCAGCGGGAAATCCCGCTTTTGGTAATTAATGGGAAAAACGCCAAATTTGTCGGGATTTTTTTTGATCTGGCTATACTTCACCACCAGACCTTTTCATCCCCACATTCAATCAGTGTGTGCTTGACCGTGACAATGGCTGGGCGTAGTGAAGAAAATACGGGCTCGTTCGATTCGGTGTATCCTACCGCGCTGCCGGGCACACCCTCTCTTGTAACCTCCACTCCGCGGGTGCAACCAGCTAGATTGAGTCACAGCCACGCTCACAAAGCAAACGCAGCCTCGCTCTCACGGGAAAAGTGACCTCCATTCCTCACTTGATTTCTCGGCAATGGAGTGTCCTAGAGAGCTGGGGTTGGTTTTAATGGAAAGAGGAGGAGTTGATGGTGAGTACACAATCAAATTTAAGTTGTTCAGTATTGTAGTTTAGACGTAGGGAGTAAGAGAAGTAGAGTGATTTTCCGGGAAATACCCGGACAGGCAGGGTAAAAGTTAGTATTGCGCCCAGAACCACAGAGCGTATTTCCATTCTTGGCCCGTCCCGGAGGGTTAACATTCACAAGTTTGAATCTCTCTCTTTAACTCTCTCTATCTCACTCAATTTTAAAGCAATCTCTCTCAAATTTTAGCACAATGTACAGAATTTTATGGAGAAAAT
>JAWQEG010000026.1:0-45000 GCA_033782935.1 Petrolisthes cinctipes
TCCTTTTAACACACACACATACACATAATTATATCCTTTTAACACACACACACATAATTATATCCTTTTAACACACACACACACACACATACATACACATAATTATATCCTTTTAACACACACACATATTATATTCTTTAAACACACACACACACACACACATACACATAATTATATCCTTTTAACATACACACACATACATAATTATATCCTTTTAACACACACACACACATACATACACATAATTATATCCTTTTAACACACACACATACACAATTATATCCTTTTAACGTACACACATACATAATTTTATCCTTTTAACACACACATACACATACATACACATAATTATATCCTTTTAACACACACACATACACAATTATATCCTTTTAACGTACACACATACACATAATTATATCCTTTTAACACACACATACACATAATTATATCCATTTAACACAACACACACACACATACACATAATTATTATATCCATTTAACACACACACACACATTCCTTTTCACACAGGCTCAGTAAATCATTTAGTGTGTATGGTAATAAACACACACACACCTGGGAAAACGTTGTGTGATCCAGGCTGTGTGTGTGTGTGTCATTGACTATCTAACTCTCTATGTAGTCTTGTAATGGTGTGTGTGTCTGTGTGTGTGAGAGAAAGAGAGAGAGAGAGAGAGAGAAATAGAGAGACAATGTGTGTGTGTGCATGTGTGTGTGCTGAAAGAGAATGAGCCAACATATATGTGTGTGTGTGTGTGTGTGTGTGTGTCATTAACAATCTAACTATTTAACTTTTTAACCTGTTCATTATTAGTCTCGGTTAAATCTTCATTACTACTACTACTACTACTACTATCACCACTACTATTACTATCTTTATTATTATTACTATCACCCCTATTACTATTATTACTATTTAGTTTAGGCTCTGACGCATCATCACTATTACTACTACTACTACTACTACTATTATCATTCTGTGTGTGTGTGTGTGTGTGTCTGTGAGTGCGTATGTGTCCAGGGCGCGTTGGATGAGTAGGGCTGACTCCAGTTTCTCCTCCTTGGCCAGTGTTTGGACAACTTCCTCAAACATTTTGGGGGAAACAGTTGCTCCCTGGTTGAGAAGTTGGAGTACTTGTAGCACCTGGTCCACTTCTATGGCCCCATCATGGTCCCGGTCCATGGTAGCCAGTACGGCCCCTATGGCGGACACTTTGGAGGTGTCTGCAGCGTGGTAAATCTGGCCCAGGTGATGTTCTAATTCCTCCAGTGTTACCAACTCAGCTCTGAAAGAATAAATATTTATAGCAATAAGTGCTACCAGTTCAGCTCTGAAAGCTAAATAATATATAAATATATACACTTGACCCTCGATGTAACGGACTAAAAGGGGGTTAACCTTGTTCGTTACTGGAAAATTGACGTGACTTAGGGGGGGATAAATAGGAATTAATACTGTACCGTACTTACAAAATACAGTACAGTAATTCTAAACTCATGTTAGAAGTAAGGACAATTTCCATTGAGAGGTTGTTCATTCTAATGGGGTTAGGCCGTTGTCACACTGTGCGGCCTCACCGTAGCGTTGGAGCAGTAAATCCTGTACCGTGTCACACAGTGGTATTAAGCACAATTTGTATTAATATAAGTACATGACAAATTACTATATATAAGAGCAAGGAAAAAAAAATATACAAAAGATTTTCTTGACTTGTCTTGGACGCTTTGAATAAATAAATCCACGTTGAATATGGTAATTAGTAATTTCAAAGGAGTGGTACCAGAGGGGCGCTGGTCTGCATGATCGGACAGTGTGACCACATACATAAAGCTGTGTGTGTTTTGCCATGATATGCGGCACGTCGCAGGGTGCGACACCTCTCATTTGTTTGTATGTGTTATTGCCGTTCTGTGGCGGCGCCACTTAGTGTGATAACGACCTTAGGCTTAAGTGTGAGTGTCATAAGGGTAGGGGGATGGTGGGTGGCTAACGGCACATGTAATATTGTTCAGTTTTCAACAATAGTCCTTGAGATTTTACTCGTACAGTACACACACATTTTAAGAGTTTATATTAAATATTTTGGTAACTTTCTCTTACAGTCACTTCTTTTTGTCTATAAAAAAAATAAATAACTAAATAAACAAAACAAAAAAAGAGGAAAAGTACATCAAAGAATAAGGCTCCTACTTACTTATCGGTGGGCTCGGCTTGACCCTCGTCGAGCCGCTTCTTGCGTTGGTGTCGCTCTTGTCCGAGTCGTGTGAGTATGGGTTCCATTCTTCCCACCATCTTGTTGACGCGACTGTACAGGCGGCGAGCGGCTTTACTCTCTCGTACCTCCTTTTTGTCTATGCCAGCCTCAATCAATGCCTGCAATATTATTATTATTAGTAGTAGTAGTAGTAGAATAATAATAATAATAATAAGAATTATTATAATAAAAAATAATAAAAATAGTTTTACAAATGTTTACAAAATCATAAATTAAATAATAATAATAATAATATGTTTTGGGAGTAGTACTAAGTGCTTATAAGAAAACCCATCACATGGTTTAAAAATACATACATACATACACATACAGTCACGGACAATAATAATCATCCACATATAGGTATCTCAAATAATTTACTGTCTAATGTTTTTACGTTCACATATGATATTGTTGTTTTAAGTAGTGCTTAGCTGCTTGTAGTAAATTAAAAGATGGTACTTAACCTATCTATTGGAAAGTTTATCATCTAAGGAACAGAGGGAAGCTGTCAAACTCTTACGTGAGTTACCCCTATACGGATGATTATATTTGACCGCGACTGTACATTTACACATACACACACCATCATGTCTTACTGGTTGCTCCTGAAATTCTTCCACTTTAATTAAGGGACCCTGTGTGTGTGTGTGTGTGTGTGTGTGTGTGTGTGTGTTGTCACTGTATTCAATGTTTATTTTGGATGGCTGTACAGTATTGGAGGGAGATGAATGTGACTGCCAGTGAGAGGCTTGGATGCATGTGACTTGGGCCATGGTAACGGGCTCGATGAAGCCTATGTCCAGTGGCGGAACATGAAAAAAAAAAAAAAAAAAAAAAAAAAAAAGGGAAGGAAGTTAAAGATAAAAAATAGTCAGTAAGAGTAAGGTGTTGGCTTTGGAGAGAGGAGCTGCCAGTTCCTGTAAATATTCCTTACTTCCCCCACCCCCCTCTCTCTCATACACACACACACACACACACACACACACACAGACCCTCCCCCTCTCTCTCTCCCTCCCTCTCACCTGTTTAAACTGTTCAATATCTTGTTGGTAGTCTGCCATTTCGTTTTTGAGGTCTGAGAGTTCTTGTTCTTCAATGAATTGTTTGTTCTTTTCTACACTGATGTTCTCCAGGGCACCTTGTACATCACGGAGGTCCTCAGTGGTTAGCTGTGTGGTAGTAGTAGTGGTGGTAGTGGTAATAATAATAATAATAATAATAATAATAATAATAATAATAATAATAATAATAATAATATATATATATATAAATTAACATATAATGTTCTTTAATAATCTCTTTCTCTCTCTCATCACACACACACACAATAACTCACCATATCAGTCACTTCTTCTTGTACTGGCGGAGTTTTGTCTCTCTCTCTCTCACTCTCTGCTTTCTGCTGTAAGAAATAATGGTGGTTTTAGCAGATAATTACATTGGCAGTCAAATGTTATGGTGGTGCACAAGAGTTGTCAGAATGAGACAAATTAATAAACTTTCAATTGTTTTTCCGCTCTGGAGCTCAAGCCAGATTAAAAAAATTGCCAACATGGTAACATGACCAGTCTGTTAACATCTCCCTGGGGTGTCTCTAGGATACTGTGACACTCGACATCAACCTCTCGCCACAAACCTCATCATCACAAATCGCCGAGCAAGCGCTATGCTAAGCGTTGGTTGGTCGTAATAGAAAGTTTGCGATCCACGTCCTCACGCACGGAAAGGTTTCTAGGGATAGCCAAACTGAATGCTGATTGGTTGTTATTGTTAGCGCGTGATCCTGTATATCCTATTTATGTGCCATGTGTTTTACAAATATATCAGATCTCAACTCACTACACTAAACTTTACTTCCTGCCTTCCTAAACTTAGAAAAGAGGATAGACAATATGTAAAGGAGAGTTATAGACGCCACTGGGAGGAATATGACAATGAAGGAAGTATGCCTACGTTAGCAATCATTACATTGGTGACCCTGGAGTGTACCCACATACATCCAGCTACCCGCTACAGTACATTACTTAAGTAGTGTGTTTTCTATGGCTGTATGAGTGCAAGGTTTGTTTCCGCTCTCGTCATAATTACGAAGATATTTTTCCAAGTATACAATCATATACTGTTTGATGAAACCTCAGCACATTTTATCCCAGCACATGATAAACCTTATATGTAACCTATATAGAACTGAGTTTAGTGCAGAAACTATCAAGGAGGAAACAGGAGTTGTAAAAAGGATGGTTGAACGTTGGTTGAAACATTGTGGTGAGGCTGTGGCTGGAGAGGAAGTGTAATTCCAAGACTTTACATGTCATCAATAGACACCTTTATATCAAACCTACAACCACAGCACAGGAACTTAAAGAAACAAATGCTTCTGTACTGGGGAATTTGTCAGTGAGAAGTGTACAGTGTTATGTGTTGTTTGATCTCAGGCTGTTTTCACCATGTGCTGCTAAAAACCCACTTCTAACTCCTCATCACAAGTTAAAGTGACTCAATTTTGCTATCAAATATAAAGATTGACCTATAGAGAAATTTAGAAGTATAGTGTGGTCAGATGAAAGTGTCTTTAGAGTGAGTGGAACAAATTTTGCAAAAGTGAGGCGGCTGAGGCATTTTGACCGATATGACCCTAGGCACACTGTTGAGTAAGGCAACCTGACTTTCTCATAGTGTGGGGATGTTTTTCCTATTATGGAGTTGGAAACCTCGTATTTCTCAAAAAAGGTGATACTGTAGACAGTGAACGGTACTTAGACATCCTGTATGACAATTTAGAATCTTGCTTTGATATATGTAGGGCAGAAACTATTATGGAAGACGGTGGTGCTCCCTGTCACAAAGCAAGAATTGTACAGGATTAGTTTAATATATGTGTGCTCTGGATTACTTTGACTGGCCTTCAAATCGTCCTCACTTGGAACCCAATAGAAAATCTGTGGTCTATAATGAAAAGGAAGCTCCAAGATGTAAATACTAGTTCAGTCAAGAAATTAGATGATAAATACCAAAAAGTTAGGTGATAAATACAAAAAAGTTAGGTGATAAATACCAAATAGAGTAGGTGATAATTACTAAAAACCTACTCATTTATAATATAACTTGAATTATAAACCATAGGTCGATATTGGAGTAGTCAATATTCAATTCATGAAAATTTGGGGTCTGGTCCATGGACTATATCTATCTGTCTGTCTGTCATGCACACACACATACACCACATTGTCTGTCTGTCTGTTTCTCATGCACACACACACATATGCACATTGTCTGTCCGTCTGTCTCTCACGCACACACATACACACACATTGTCTGTCTGTCTGTCTCTCATGCACATGCACATTGTCTGCCTGTCTGTCTGTCTCTCTCTCTCTCTCACTATTGATAATGAATAACACAAGCCTGGGAACACACACAGTCAGTCTCTCTCTCTCTTACCTGCATTTCAGTTGCCAGTTGTGTAATTTCTTGGTTAATGAGTGTAGGTGATTGACTAGTGATGTGTGGATCAGTTTTAGTGGCCAATATCTGGGCTTCCTGGGCATCAATTGCTTGTTGCATCGCTTGCTGTAATAATAACATTAAATTAGTATATCATTATTATTTATTTACATATACACATACACACACACATATAAACACACTATCCCTTTAACACAGGCTAGTAAATACATACATACATATACAGTATATACACACATATCTGTTTAACACAGGCTCAGTACAGACACACACACACATATATATATTATATACACATATTTCTTGTTGCATCACTTGCTGTAATTAAAAGATTACCGGTAGTTAATTTAGTATAGGATTATTATTTATATTTTATACACACCCACATACACAGTATCTCTCTCATTCTCTCTCACACATACATACACATATATATATATATACACACATACACTATCCTTTTAACACAGGCTCAGTAAACATATACATAAAAACATACACACACACATTGCCTGTTGTATCGCTTGCTGTAATTATAAGATTAATTTTAGCATATCCTTATTATCAATATATACACACACACACATGAAGAACACATTGCTTAATACTACCACCCTTAAGCTGGTACAGTATTATTAAACATTATCTGGGACGAATTTTTCTCGCTATATTTACATTGCAACATAATGGGAACACAGAGATTGTTTTGATCCAAGATAATGTTAAATATTATACCAACATTATTAGTGTCCTTCCTGTCTCCCTTCTTATACAGTGTTACCAGTTGCTCTATCTGGTGTTGTACTTCACTTGGACACACACACAGTCTTTTTTATTCTTCTCTCTCTCTCTCTCACACACACACATAGGCTAGTCTTTCTTTATCTCTCTCTCTCTTTCTCTCACTTACCTTCTCCTTCTTCTTCTTCTTGCTCTCTCTCTCTCTCTCTCTCTTTCACTTACCTTCTCCTTTTTCTTCTTCTTCTCCTTCTCTTTCTCTTCTTTCTCTTTCTCTAATTGTTCTTTATCTTCCTTAATCTTCTTCTCTTCTGACTTAATAACTTGAAGTCTTGTCAAGTTGTCAATCTTTCCATCCCTCTTACCAATGGCTGCCTTGGTACGAGTGGCCACCTGTAATAATAATAATAATAATAATAATAATAATAATAATAATAATAATAATAATAATAATAATAATAATAATAATAATAATAATAATAATAATGATAATAATAATAATGATAATAATACAAATGCGAAAACACACACATATAATAATAATAATACACACACGAACACAAACACACACATACATAATAATAATAACAAATATAAAATGTATATATTACTCTCCCTTCAACAGCCATTTTTTACACCACATCATCTTCTGGCCTTTCCTTTTCTTAATGGTGCACCCTAGCAAAACAAAGTCTACTGGATAATACTGATAATACACACACACACACCTAAATTACATAACTAGACTGTATGCGGGAAGATTACTGAACCATTTAAACCTCACCTCATTGACTCGTCCACATAATTATGTAATAAATGAAGATTATCAAAATAGTACCGTAAGTTGGGGTGAGTTCGAACATTTTCTCAAAAAAATGTTTTAGTTCAGTATAACTCCTGTAAGAATCAACCAATCAGAAATTGGTTTACATGGGGTTTCTTCCTTTTGATTCCCTCTTGCTGTCATAAAGATAACTTGTTGTATTGTAATGCCTAATTATGATATAAATTTTTTTTTTTGCAATTATAAATTTGATAAAATATAAGAATGGTGTCAAACTTCCTCTGGGAAACACAAACCAGAACTCAAAGAATTCAATAACAGGTGCCATTTCTCATGTTAATGAGTAGAATTCAAATAGAAATGTTGAAACTGGTCCTCTCTGTATCTCATTGTGTTTCATTGTGTTTTTAAATTTTTTTGAACTTTTTTTAATGCAGTGAGGGGTGAGTACATTTTTAGAGCGCCTTGATTCCTTCAAAGTTTATTATGCTAGGAAACAAATAAACAACACCAGATGAACAAAAATAATAATGGTGGTGGCCTGTTGTTTGGAATAGTGAGGAGGCATTGCAAGGATTCCAGGTTACCTGTGCAGGTTTCGCCTACACAGTTAACCCGCAGAAAAAAAACGAGTGTTTGGGGCTCACACAGGCATTTTTTAAGATCAATTCTATCAATTGATACCAACTTAAAGAGGCTGGAAAATGCCATTTTTTTACAACAAGAACACAAATTTATGGTCCTTCTAACCCTGTTTGTAAGCTTTTTCAAAACTCTGAAGATGTATGCACAGATTGACTCTGGGAACCAAAAAAAACCCCATCATAGTAATATTACTTTACATACAGTGTACATGTGTGTCAGTAGTCTCCTACAGATACACTGTGCATGTATGTGTGTACATACATACCTCCTCTGGCAGTGTGGATATTGTAGCGGCCAGTGTGTCTGTCTGTATGTCCGGTAGGTACAGTGTGCGTGACAGCAATAGCAATGAGGGTGGAACCTTCTCCTTCAGACTTAATTCCAGCCACTGGTGGAGTTGCAGCTTGAGGCGTTCCTCAGAGAGTCCATAGGCTCTCATACCTCGCTGACGACAAGCCTGCTGCAGCTCCCACACCGCCAGGGAGTCCACACCCTCCCCCTGGATGATCTGAAGGAAGGGGTTATACTAAAGGATGGGGCTATACTGAAGGAGGGGTTATACTGAGGGAGGGTATTATACAGAAGGAGGGAATATAATAAAAATAATCAATAATAATAAACAATAAAACAAAAAGAATTATCTCAATTATTATTATTATTATCTATATATATATTATTTTTGTCCCTTAATGTCATCGGGCCCCCCAAAATAATAATAAACATAATAATAATAATAAACATAATAATAATAAAATAATAATTATAATAATATTTAAATAAGAAAATAATATTATTATTATTATTATTGCACCTTATCATCGGCAGCCAGCGATCGCAGTTTCATACGGAGCTGGAATCGGAGGAAGTTGTTTGTTCCAAAGGGCTGCATCTCCAGCAGGCGGCAGAGGGCCACCAGCTGCGGTCGGGACAGTGAGTCGAGGGTAATCTCATCCTCGAACAACTTACTGAACTTGAGGATCTCATCGTTACTCACTCGCCCACCAGTCTTGGTAATCTGGATTAATAAGAATAGTATTAGTGATAGTTATGGTAGTAGTAATAATAATAATAGTAATAATAATAATGATAATAATAGTAATAACCAGTCTTGGTGATCTGCAGAAATAGTAATAGTAATAATGATATATATATGATAATATATATATATATATACAGTACTGTATATGAACTAAATTATTGTTGATAGTTGCATACACATACAGTCTCCCTCCCTCTCTCTTACTGCCCCTCTCTTTCTCTCTGTGTTTGTGTCTCTCTCACACACACACAGTCTCAGTCTCTATCTCTCTCTCAAACACAGAGTCACTCACTCACTCTCACACACACACAGAGTCACTCACTCACTCTCTCACACACACAGTCACTCACTCTCTCACTGTCCCTCCCTCTCTCTCAATCTCTCACTCACTCACTATCAATCTATCTTCCTCTCTCTCTCTCACACACACACAGTCCCTCCCTTTCTCTCTCTCACACTCACCTTTTCAAAGAACATAACAAATGCCTTAGCACTGTGTGAGTGTCGTCCTTGGCCCTCCACTGCCATGCTGTCCAGGGTTTGTTGTAGGAATTTTGCCATTTCCAGTTTCACCTTCAGTTTTTTTCTAATCTTTGCTTCCTGGAAAAAAAAAAAAATTATAATAATATATATAATGTATACTAATAATACTAATATATGGGAATAATTCTGTAATATACATAATAATAAAAATGTAATAGATATAGGAATAATATATATTTATTTATATAATAATAATAATAATAATAATAATAATATACAGTATGGCAATTATGATACAGTATACATAATCATATATATATATATATATATAACAAAAATAATAATAATAATAATGATTTTTGAAAATGTGAAAATGTCCAGATCATCGTGTATGAGTGTATAGGTGTGTGTGTGTGTTTCATGGCAGTGTTTGAAGGACTTGTTTACCTCCAATATTCTGACTACACCACACACAGGGTCCATAAAGGTTAGGTTAGGTTTGGTTTCATTAGGTTGGGTTGGGTTGGGTTGGGTCAGGTTATATTTGTTTAGGCCAAAGTAATATAATAATAATATTTAGTAATAATATACATATATACTGTACAGTAATATAACATAGAAAGGGTTTTAAATATATTATTATTATTTTTTTTTTAGTAATATTGTGATGGGCACTTCTCAAAACTATTTTTCTCTCTCTCAATGAAAGTGTAAAGAAACTCTCTCTTTCTCTGTCACACACACACACACACTCACCTTTTCATTAGCAGTTTCGAAGGTAGAGGGCAGCATGCCTGGGAATAGCTTGAGGGCCACTGGCAGCAGAAACTCCATGAAGGGTATAATGATAAACACAGAGAAGGGAAGCAGACGAAACAGGTCACTTGTTGTACGAATCAACTGTAAAAACACAATAATTATTACACACACTCCATTAAGGGTACACATCACTTGTTGTATGAATTAACTGTAAAAACACAATAACTATTACACACACTCCATGAAGGGCCCAGTACAGGTCACTTGTATGAATTAATTGTAAAAACACAGTAACTATTACATACACTCTTTGAAGCATACAAGGGGAATAATGGAATAACTGCAAGAACACTGTAATTATTACACACACTTAGACAAAAAATACAGTAATTATAATACACACACAGACAAAAAGACACAAAATAAGAAAAAAGAAAGAAAGTCAATACCGGTATTTTAATACATGAAAAAATTTATACATAGAATAATAATAATAATAATAATGATGATGATAGTCAATACCTAAATACATGAAAAAATCTAATAATCGATAAATTAGTATATGAAAAAATAAATAAATAAATAAATATTTAATAAAAAAAAAAAAATCTATTATTAAATATCTATATGAATCAAAGCACTTCAATGTACCCAAAGTGTATTATTACCCCCTTAAGGTCTCTCTCTATCTTTCTTTGAACGGGTGTATAAATCTGGCATATCTCTCTGTCACACACACACAAGCAGTATGTGGCAACTAATCTCTCTCTCTCTCTCTCTCTCTCTCTCTCTCTCTCTCTCTCTCTCTCCACACACACCTGGTGTTGCCAGATTAAGGGGGTATGTAGCAAATCGTTTTGGCTGGTAAATCTGGCGCAAATGATTCCTCCAAACTATTCCAGACAACAGGCACCCTCTTAAGAAACAAATATTAGGCACTTCATTCACGTGCAGTTACTGCCTTTAGGTGTGTGGATGGGGGGGGGGGTGTTTCAGTGGCCGGACGAACCAAACATTACCCACACAGGCGGCCTGAGTCACTGAGTGAAATCAGGTCAGTGTACTGTACTATCAAAGACAAAAGTCGTGTCGCTGTCTTGTCCGATGATTTAATATAACTCGTGAAACATAATGAAAGTCCCACCACAATAACGTCCATGCCCATTATGGTTTGATCTTTACCATATGTTTCCACCAAATTTAACGACACGACTTTTGTCTTTGATAGTAACGCTTGGCCAGCACTGGGGAAGGTGGTGTCAGAGAGAGAGAGAGCTGCAGGTTGTAGCTCTCTGTATTATAGCTTGTGTGAAGAGTAGGTTAAGCAGGTGAGAAAGAAGAAAAGGATTTGTATTAAAGAATGCCTATCATATTCCTGTTTGAATAGTCCTTACTTTTTATATTTCATAAACATGAATGTTGTTTGTATACTGTATATTGATAAACTCACACCAAAATATTTTTGGTGCGAGTTTTTTCAAGAATAACCTGCAGGCCACGTCACCTCTCAAGTCTGTCCGGTCGCCTGTGAGGTCGAATCAGACGATTATTATTCTACCATACAAGCAATGAGTCAGTTAAACCACGCCCACAACGTTCTCGCCTGAAGGCTACAACTGCGCGTGAATGGGGGCCCATAAGCCGGCCCGGCCTGTCCGGCCGACGAAAAGGGTTGACCGATTCAAACACACAGGCGTCAGGCCGCGACGGACAAATTTTCAAGGACTGACCGATATTCATCCGGCCATAGCGACAGGTCTGGCAGGATAAAAAACACTCACATACGCACCGGCCGCCTCTAGCTCTAGCCCAAACCCGTTTCATCCGGCTAAAGCGACCTAACGGCTGTGTGTGTGTTCCGGCCAACCCTTTTCATCGGCCGGACAGGCCTGATCTGTGTGTAGGGCCGGCTTAATATGGGTTCGTGATTTTGGCAACACCAGGTGTGTGTGTGTGTGTGTGTAGAGTGAGAGGTAAGGTGCCACATACTGCTTGTGTGTGTACGCTGGTGTGTTTGTATGTGTAGTTCAGAGAACTACACATTTATATCTGGCATCGCTGTCTTGGGGTTTGTGGATGTGGCACCACTGTGTGGGTGAGGTGAGGGTCGAGAACCGAGAGGTACATGACATTGTCCGTGTGTGTGTGCTTTAATTTAGAGTGTGTGTGTGTGTGTACCCTTGTATGTATGTGTGTATGTGCTTTAATTTGTGCGTTTTATAAGCATGTTATCAAAGTGTGTGTGTTTTCTTACTTATTTGTATCATTACATGATTGAGTCAAGCTCGTAATGTCCCGTTTATTAAAACTCAATAATAATATTTTTCTTTAAAGTCATGTATGTTTTGGACACACACCACTTCCTTTGGTAATTCGTTTTCATTGATCTATTACTCTGTTTGAAAGCTATATTTTTTGTATATCTTTATCTCCTCTTTTAATTAATTTCTTAATGTGACCTCTCATTATAGATATTCATTGTTGACAGCAGTTCTCTATATCTATCTTTTTTTTCTTCTGTGATACATTTGTAAACCATAATCATATCTCCTCTCGTCTTTCTTCCAGTTTAGTTGTGTGTGTGTTTTCTTTTTCTGAGACACATTTGTAAACCATAATCATATCTCCTCTCTTTCATCTTTCTTCATCGCTTAGTTCTCTTAGATTTGGTACCCATCTTGTTGCTGCTCTTTGTGTGTGTGTAGCCTAGCAACACTTGTCATATGATACCTGTGTGTGTGTGTTACGTTAAAACCAGTTATTGTATTGTACGAACACTATAAACTAGATTCCATGGTACACATACACCTTGATAACACGCTTACAAAAATAAACACACACACACACATAAGCAGTCCTCTTACAAAAATAAATACACACACACAGGCCTCTTACAACAATAACACACACACATTAATAACAGTGTCAAATTACTGTACAGAACCGAGAATGGTGTGTGTGTGTGTGTGTGTTGACAATCCTCGGTGTGTGTGTGTTGACAATCCTCGGTGTGTGTGTGTGTGTTGACAATCCTCGGTGTGTGTGTGTGTGTTGACAATCCTCGGTGTGTGTGTGTGAGTTGACAATCCTCGGTGTGTGTGTGTGTGAGTTGACAATCCTCGGTGTGTGTGTGAGTTGACAATCCTCGGTGTGTGTGTGTGAGTTGACAATCCTCGGTGTGTGTGTGTGTGAGTTGACAATCCTCGGTGTGTGTGAGTTGACAATCCTCGGTGTGTGTGTGAGTTGACAATCCTCGGTGTGTGTGTGTGTGTGTTGACAATCCTGTGTGTGTGATCAATCCTGTGTGTGTGTGTGTGGACAATCCTGTGTGTGTGTTAACAATTCTCTATGTGTGTGTGCATTAGATTTTTCAAGGGTCCTGTCTACCCTTATGTTTTGTTGCCTATGTATTGTTCAATAATAATAAAAAACACACATACACCCAGACTCCGTCCACTCCTGCCCCTCACTATATTTATACAACACACACACATTAAAGGACCCAGTGATCGTGTGTGAAAATTGGAGGCTTCTGATTCCTCCTGACCATGCCACGAAACAAGCTCCTTCCATATAAGTGTGTGTGTTTCGTGGCAATATTTGAAGGACTCATTTACCTCCAATTTTCTGAATACATCACAGAGTCCAATAAGGGACCCTGTGTGTGTGTGTGTGTGATGTAGTCAAAATTGGAGTAAAAGAGTCCTTCTAATATTGGCAAGAAACACACACACACACCTATATGGAAGGAGCTTGTTTCGTGGCATGGTCAGGAGGAATCAGAAGCATCTAATTTTCATACACATCTCATTCTAATCATCCATCATTATCACACACACACACACACAGACAGGCATATACTGTGAATGAGAAAGAGGGTGTTTATCTGGTAATACTGGTGTGAGAGTTTATCTGGTAAGAGCGGTGGGAGATCAATGACGTGTTGTCACGTGACTAGCCTGAGCTATGACGTCACTTACTCGCTCACACACATACATACATAGGATTGTCGACACACACACACACACACACACACACACAGTGATTTTCGTGTGTTATTATTGTAAGAGGACTGTGTGTGCATGTGTGTCATCAAGGTGTGTGTGTGTATATGTGGCAACAGTGTCTCAGTGGGTCAGTGTTGCCAAGTAGGGGCCACGGGATACCATGATATGCACTTATGCAGAATTACACACACACACACACACACACCACTGTATCTACTCTCTCACACACACACACACCACTGTATCTACTCTCACACACACACATACCACTCAACCTACTCTCACACACACACACACATACCACTCTACCTACTCACACACCACTCTACCTACTCTCTCACACACACACACACATACCACTCTACCTACTCTCTCTCTCACACACTCCTACCCCTTGAGAGATTGATTGATTGATATTAGGCGCCGCAACAGCGAGGTCATATAGCGCCAGAAAAAGGTGATAGAGAGGTGAGACAGCAAGCAGGAAGGAAATAGAAAGCAAAGAGGGACAGTTGAAGTACTAAAAGCTAGTGTCTGGGGCCGAAGGGGCGCCAAAAACCCCTAGAGAGAGAGAGAGAGAGAGAGAGAGAGAGAGGAGAGGCAGACTACATGTCGCCAAATCACCCTTAAGAGAGAGAGAGAGAGAGAGAGAGAGAGAGAGAGAGAGAGAGAGAGAGAGAGAGAGGTGATAAAAATAATGAGTGATTCACTGTGTGTGTATGTAATGGTGGTTCGTGTGTGTGTAGTAATAATAATAATAAGGGTGTGTGTGCAATACTACTATAAAAAAAAAATTATTATACTACTACAAATAATAATAATCATGAGTGATTCACCGTGTGTATGTAGGTAATGGTGGTTCATGTGTGTGTAATACTATTACTACAAATAATAATGAGTGATTTACTGTGTGTATATAATGGTGGTTGTGTGTGTAGTAGTAATAATAAGTGTGTGTGTGTACTACTACTACTACGACAAATAATAACAATAAAAATAATAATAATAAACACAAAAATATATGTGTGTAATAATAATATAATAATGTGTGTGTTTGTGTAATAATAATAAAAACAGAGAGATATAATCTGAAACTGTGTACGAGTGTGTGTGTACTAATAGTCTGAACCCGTGTGTGTGTGTGTGTGTGTGTGTGTCAATAAGCAGTAGTCTGAACTCATGTGTGTGTTTGTGTGTATAATAATAATAATAATAATAATAATAATAATAATAATAATATATTCTTACCTGTCTATATTCCCTTCTAGAGAGTGTTTCACCATTAGCAACTCGCCACACAAACTTTATTCCAATCTTGGTGTCAATAAGTAGTAGCCTGAAGCCGTGGTAGTAATGTGCCACTTCCTCCTTTATTCGCACCCATAATGTCTTTCGTGTTGCTGCTATTTCTTCTGTAGTAGTGGGGGGCCCTTTGATTTCTTCTGCAGTAGTAGTAGTAGCAATGGTGGTGGTGGTGTTGGTGGTGGTGGGAGGCCCTTTGGTTCCTTCTACAGTAGTACTTGTAATGGCTCTTGCACCTTCTGCAGCAGTGGTAGGAACTCTAGCCCCTTCTGCAGCAGTGGGGGGCTCTTTGGTAACTTCTGCAGTAGTAGTGGTGCCCTTAGTTCCTTCAGTAGTAGTAGTAGTGGTGCCCCTAGATGCTTTCTCCTTCAGGTGGTTGACAGTCACTTCAACTTGTGATGAAGGTTTGTGTGGGTCCTTGTCTCTATACACACATTGACCTGTGTGTATGTAATGTACAGGTGTGTGATGAAGTGTGTGTATGTAGTGATGTGTGTGTAGTGATCTGACAGACCTATGATGTGTGTTGTGGTGTGTGTGTACAGTGTAGTGATGGTGTGTGCATATAGGTGTGTGTGTACATGTGTTATAGTGTGTAGAGTAGCGTGTGTGTATAGAAGGGACACACACAGTGGTGTAGGACACTCGTTGAGCTGGAGATAACACACATACAGACAAACATCTGCTGTTGGTTGGTGTTGTCCCAAACACTGCACAGCATCTTCTTTGGTTCACACCCGAATACAGGCCTGCCAATATAATATACATACATGTTACACACTATACAACAGTAACAACACACACACAGTGTATCTCTCTCTCTCTCTCTCTCTACACACACACATTCATTTATTGTAAAAAATATACATAAAATATTTATAATTATTAATTCTTATAGGTTTTAATTCTAAATATTTTTTTTTTATATACTCAGATCATGAATAACACACACCACTCTACCTACTCTAACACCTAACCATGTCTAACCTAACCCAATCCAACCCAACCTAACCATGTCTAACCCAACCTATGTCTAACCTAACCCAATCCAACCCAACTTAAACTAAACTAACTCAACCACATCTAACCCAATCCAACCAAACCTAACCTAACCATGTCTAACTCAATCCAACCCAACTAATACTAACCTAACCATATCTATTAATTCCTTAAGAAAAACAATATAGAATAATACAAGATATATACATACATACAGGCAGCAATTGACTTACTGAACCTCGTGTTAAAAGGATAGTGTGTGTGTGTGTATGTACCGTATGTGTGTTCCCAGGCTAGTGTATGTACTGTATGTGTGTTCCCAGGCTAGTGTATGTGTATGTACTGTATGTGTGTTCCCAGGCTAGTGTATGTGTATGTACTGTATGTGTGTTCCCAGGCTAGTGAATGTATGTATGTATGTGTGTATGTGTGTTCCCAGGCTTCAGTTATTCATTCACAGAAAGAAGAAATAAAAAACAAACATAGTACCAGTATAAATATATATATACTGTACTGTATATATAAAAATTGGGATATTCAAAAACAGAAAAAATAAACAAGAAAAATCTAGCATAAAATAAATACAGAAAATACAAAGGAGATTTACCAATGTATTATTTATCATTTATTTTAAGGGGACGATTTTGGCTTAGTAAAAAATTGAAAGACTACCGAGTCCTCCAATCTATGGGTCGTGTTGAAGAATATTGATGGTGTATACAATGGTGTGTGTGGTACTGATACGACAGCTCTATTGTATGTCTATGGAGCCGTCGTAATCAGGGTTGGCAAAAACCAACGGTTTATTTAAAAAACAAAAAAACATGTGTTTTTCGTTTATACCATGTTTTTGTTTGTTTAAACCATGGGCACCGGTATTTTTTTTTTTTGCCTAAGCATTTTTACTGGTATTTTTGTTTACATACCACAATTTTACCTCTATGTAAGCTTTTATGAGCTTGAAATGCAATTAGTCATAGGTTTCAAGAAGGATTAGCATGCTTTTAATGCCTAAAGCATACCCTTTTAACAAGGCCTACTTATTTGAATCTTCAGTCATTTCTCATCTTACTCCCTGCTCCTGGTGGTGTACGTTAAAAGGCAAAGTTGATAAGAATGTGATAGAGGTTTACTGAATGGAGTTGCTTCAAGTGCAAGTGTTGAAAGAATATTTTCAACCTTTGGTCTGGTACACTCCAAACTCAGAAACAGGCTGGGAGTGGTGAAGGCTGGCAAGCTGGTTTTTATACACAAAATTTTAAACAAAGACTATAATTTGGATGAGACAGACTAGATATTTTCTCTTGTGTGGTGTGTTAATTGATTATTTTTTTCATTTATGGCCTTACCTTTTTTGTATAATGTAATGTTTGTTTTTTAAAGTTTCGAACACAGACTATAATTTGGATGAGGCAGCCAAGATTTTTTTTTTTTTTTTGTAAGCCTGTGTGGTGACCCTTAGTATTATTTATCCAAAGATCTTATCAATATTCCATAATGCAATGACTGTTTGATTTGAGATAAACGATAATCAAAATAATAAAAAGCTAGTGCAAATGTTCTGTGTTACAATCCAATATAAATGACATACATCACTATAATTTAAAAGAGAGGTTGCTTCCTAACAAATTACATAAACAAAGTAAATATAGAAATATAAATGTAAAAAGAAAGAAATATATAAATACAATAATGTTTTTTTTTGTGGTTTAAACCATGTTTTTTTTAAATTGGTTTAAACCGCCAACCCTGGTCGTATTGAAGAACATTGATGGTGGATACAATGGTGTGTGTGGTACGGATACAACGGCTCTAATGTATGTCTATGTTTGTCATCGTATTGGTACCACGTCATCGTATACACCGCAAACATTCTTGAATAGGGCCCTATGTCACGAAACTGATCCCCTATAATATATTAGGGTATTTATCTAGTATATTGACATTTTTGTAGTAGTATTGCCACATCCAGCTATAGTCTTTTTGAAATATACTGAGCGCTGAGGCGTTGGCCACTTCCGAGATTTACCTGACTGCTACGTTGCCAGATCTCGTCTGGACAATTATGGGATTAGATCCTCATTAAAAATGACAGCCAGCCCTCACTAACCCACAGCCTGCTCTCTCTCTCTCATCTGTTGCCTATATATCGCTTGCCGTTAACAACAAAACATAAAAGTAAATCTTTCCTTTTCTGTTGACACATTATGTTGTATTATAAATGCGACACTTTTCTGAGGATATAACATAATTTTTCGTTTGTTTCGACTCTTTTTCCTCACCACCACTGCTCGTGATGGTGCAGTGATAGGTCCTCTATTTGCTTTCTCTTCTAAATAGTACTTATTTACATTATAAATAAGTTCTCTCTTTCTCGACTATGTAAAACATGATAGCTAGTAGCAGATGTGTACTCCATCTTGAGTGGCAGCCAGAGGAAAAGTGACGGTAGTGACCTGAGTTGACAGGTGGAGCTTACACACTTATCCCTGAGTACACTCACCCTAGGTGCAATGGCAATGTCGGAAAAATATTCTGTCCAGTGGTGTGATACATATATATATTATCATTGTTAATATGAGATGTAAATGATACTTTCATATACCTACATGGCCTTAGTAGCGAAATAAATGTATACGTATTAATTTTGATTAATTTAGCATCAGTAAATAGCTGATATGTGGGAGTGAGTGAAGTGTATTTGTCTGATTTGGCAGCATTGCGGGAGGGAAAAACCTCCCAACAGCCAACGCCTCAGCGCTCAGTATATTTTGAAAATACTATAGGTCCCGGTAGTCAGCTGTGGTCTAGGTTAGGTTAGGCTCATTTCAAAATTTTGAATATGCCCTATCTTGGAAAAGGGGCATTTGCGGAGGAAATGCCATGGAAAAAATAATCTTAGAATGGTCTAAATAAGTGGGTAATGAAAGTAGAAAAGTCTTAGAATGGTCTAAATAAGTGGGTAATGAAGGTAGAAAATGGTCTTAGAATGGTCTAAATAGAGTGGGTAATGAAGGTAGAAAAACCGTACACAATAACAGTAATTCTTTCAATATTTACCTAAATTACGGTAGTGGGTAAAGGTTAAAATCATTGTAATGGAAAACGGCAATAGAATAGATAATTACCTAATAATCATACTAACATGGGTTTCTCTAGCATAATTATCCACTAAGTTATACTATTATAAAATCATTAGGTAAATATTTGGTATCTATTGAAAGAATTACAGTTTTGTAGCAGTGTTGCTAGGTCCCAGCATTTTGCCGCGGTAATTTCCTGTACTTTACCACGGTTATTTCCCGATAGTTTGCCCAGGTTAGGTCCCGGTAGTCTGATGCGGTCTAGGTTAGGTTAGGTAAGGTCAGGCTAATTTCAATATGCCCAAATTCTTGGAAATGGAGCAAATTTGCGGAGGAAATGCCATAGAAGAAAATAGTCTTAGAATGGTCTAATTAAGTGGGTAATGAAGGTAGAAAAACCATACGCAATAACGGTAATTCTTTCAATATTTACCAAATATTTATTATACTGCCATTCTCATATATAATAATAATAATAATGACATTTCCAAGATAGGGCATAATCAAACGGGGAATAGGCTATGGGAAGAGTATGTGTGTGTTAGAAGGATAGTGTGTGAATGTATGTGTGTGTGTGTGTGTTAGAAGGATAGTGTGTGAATGTATGTATGTGTGTGTGTGTGTTAGAAGGATAGTGTTCACGTGAATGTATATGTGTGTGTTATTCATTACTATACACTGATATATTTAGGTACTCATTCTTTCCCCGCAGCATCCTAGAGTGGAATCATCTCCCATCTCACGTAGTTGATAGCCCCACTCTTGACACGTTTAGAAATAGGGTATTAGTACAGAAGTGGACCTGAATTCAGCAGTGTTGCCAGATCCGGCTGGGTCCTAGTATTTTACCCCTGTCATTTATTGTACTTTATCACGATTATTTCCCGGTAGTTTGCCCAGGTTAGGTCCCGGTAGTCTGATGCGGTCTAGGTTAGGTTAGGTCAGGTCAGGTAAGGTCAGGCTAATTTCAAAATGCCCCATTTGAATATGCCCTATCTTGGAAACGGGGCATTTGAGGAAGAAAAACCATAGAAGAAAAGTGTCTTAGAATGGTCCGAAATAGTGGGTAATGACAGTAAAATATCTATTATACAGTAAGGTCCACTTCTGTACCTTTATCAGAAATAGGATCACCAATCATTACCTCCCCAATCCTAATCCTCAACCCACAGTCCCTGACCCAATCCACCCTTATCCTAACCCTCTTCCTAATCCTGCCCTGGATCCCTAAATCCCCCGCATATTATGCCGCCCATGAGCGGCCCTCTGCGGGACCCTAAAACTTGATACACACTAAGTTAAAAGGATAGTCTATGTATGCTCCCAGACCTCGTGTTATTCAATATACACATACATACACAGTGCAAACAATACCCGAACATATATACACACACACACACATTTACACAACACCACCAACACACAAACACATGTACGAAAATTTTATAATAACAATAATAATAAATAATTTCCTTATCACAAGTTTATTATTATTATCATCATTATTATTTATTATTATTACATACCGTTTTTAATATTCCTAATGGCACTAAAAAAGCCCACAGAGAGATTAGAGGCGGCGCACATCCTCCCCCTCCCGCGCTAAAAGCAACACTGAGCTTTACACAGTTGCCAACTTGCCACTGTTGCCAAGTCTAAGTGACGAAATTTCCCCAACTTCAACATCAGAATTTCCCTTTTTACCTAAAAAATCCCCTGTTTACTACTGAAGATAGTCGTATATTTACCATCAATTTCCCTTTTTACCTCAAAAATTTCCTGTTTACTCTTGAAAATAGTCTCATATTTATCATTTTCTTGATATTTCGTCTGGTAGAAGTTTTCCAATATTTACTCTCGAACAATATTTATATAATTTCTCCATTATTACCTCTAATTTTTCATGTCTAGGGAAAATTCTCCATACTTGGCATTATTGACTGAGCTTTACATCGTTGCCAACAACTTGCCCATGGACAGGATTGCCATCGTTCAGGGGCCGGATACTCAAAACTACTTTTTAAGACATCCTATCTCGGCTAGGGAGCCCTAACTTCTCCAGTGTGCTTATGGCGGTATACTCAAAACACTTACGACAGTTATGACGCTTGGATTTAGGGCAACCCCTAGGCAGCCCTAAGTGGAGTTATGACACCGAACACCGTAGAAAACATGATAAATCAACTCGGCTGTACCAAAAAGAATAAGGACTCTATACTTTTTGGCTGTATTACCAAAGAGCATCACTTTGTTGTTGTTGGAGAGAGTACTGAGAAAGAGTGCATAGTATAGGGAACTACTCCAATGTCCGTGATGATCACCAACGAAGATAGTATAGATTTCCTAAGAATGAAATAAGGTTGATATAATAAACTTAAACGAGAAATAGGACCATGACATAATATATCGCTCGTCGTACAATAAAATTTAGTGCCATTCTCGAGTAATATTGAGTATGTAGTGTAAGCACAGTTAATTGGGAGACTTACGTGTTCCATGAGAAATAGTCACAGAACAGTTCAAGGATTCACAGCATAGCCTAATAAATGATTTCCCCAGTCAAGATTTGGGAAGTTTTTTACAAAGCACCAAGGGTAGGTATAGTAAGTTTCACGTACCCCGCCTCCACGTGGTGACCTGGTAGGACACCTCCCTATTTTTTATCATTATTTTATTTTTATAGAGGCTGGAGGTGGCACTGAGACTCGCTCCATCATGGTAAGTAAATATTGAATTTATTTACTTAATTATTTATTCCCTGGTTATTCCAAGGTGTTGATAAGTTAATAAAGGACCCCCGTGGTGTAGATAAATGACGATAAATGGATAAATAAGGCGATAAATGATGAAATAACCGGTGAGTGGAAAAAATTAGATAATTATTTTGTTATTACTGCCTTTATTTTACTTATTATTTATTCCCTGACTATTCCAAGGTGTTGATATATGAATAAATGATCCCTATTGTGTAAATAAATGGTGATAAATGGATAAATTATGACATAAAACGATAAATGATACAGCCGGTGGGAAGGCCAAAAGGAAGGAAGGCATCAGCTGACCCACCGTGTTAAAAATATATAATTAATTAATTTATTTATTAATTTAGTAGAGTTAAAATTATGGTAAATTTACAGGGTATTTATTGAAAGAATTACCGTTATTGCGTACGGTTTTTCTACCTTCATTACCCACTTCTTTAGACCATTCTAAGACTACTTTCTTCTATGGCATTTCCTCCGCAAATATTCAAATGGAGCATTTTGAAATTAGCCTTACCTAACCTAATCTAGACCGCATCACACTACCGGGACCTAACCTGGGCAAGCTACCGGGAAATAACCGTGGGAAAGGACAAGAAATGACCGGGGCAAAATTCTGGGACTTAGCCGGATCTGGCAACACTTCTACAAAACGGTAATTCTTTCAATAAACATTGAATTACCGTTTAGTAGCAGTGTTGCAAGATCCGGCTATGTACCAGTATTTGGTATTTATTGAAAGAATTACCGATTTGTAACCTGAAAAAAAATACCTGAATAAAATACAACCTCCATCAACAGGGAACTGTGCGGTTAAATTGCATGGACCGTCTTTCACCGCCATAGTTCCTTGGCCCCTCCCCGCCAATGACTGTGGTCGTCAACCAAAAAATAAATAAATATAATAATAATAATAAAAGAAATTCCACCTATAAAGACATTCCACCTGAAAAAATTCCACCTGAAAATAAATAACACCTGAAAAATAAATACCACCTGAAAAATAAATACCACCTGAAAAATAAATACCACCTGAAAAATAAATACCACCTGAAAAATAAATACCACCTGAAAAATAAATACCACCTGAAAAATAAATACCACCTGAAAAAGAAATAACACCTGAAAAAGAAATAACACCTGAAAAAGAAATAACACCTGAAAAAGAAATAACACCTGAAAAAATGGCACCGGAAAGAAATTACACCTGATCAGAAATAGCATCTGAAAATAAATACACCTAAATACCACCTGAAAAAGAAATAACACCTGAAAAAATACCGATAAAAAAAACTAAAAAAAATGAAAAAAATTCCACCTAAAAAAAATAATACATGAGAAAAAATACACCTAAAAAAAATATACCTGCACCTGGAAAAAAATAATACATGAAAAAAATAGCACCTAAAAAAAAGACGACCTCCATCCACAGGGAACTGTGTTGTGAAATTGCATGGACCGTCTTTCACCGTCACAGGTCATTGGACTCTCACCGCCAATGACTGTGGTCGTCAACCAAAAAATAAATAATTCCATAAATAAAATAATATAATAATAAAAGAAATTCCACCTGGAAAGAAATTCCATCTGAATAGAAATAACACCTAAAAAAATAACACCTGAAAAATATCAGCTTAAAAAAACACCTGAAAAAATTACACCTGAAAAATATATTACACCTGAAAAAATTACACCTGAAAAGAAATAACACCAGAAACGAAATTACACCTGAAAAAGAAATAACACCTGAAAAAGAAATAACACCTGAAAAAGAAATAACACCTAATAAAAAAAGAAAAAATAACACCTGAAAAAAATACCCCTGAAAAAAATACCTAAAAAAAATTACACCTGAAAAAATAATACATGAAATAAATAACACCTGAAAAGAAATAAAACCTGAAAAATATACCACCTGAAAAAGAAATACCACCTGAAAAAATACACCTAAAAAAATTACACCTGAAAAAAATATACCTGAAAGAAAATTGCACTTGGAAAAATTAACACATGAAAAAAATATCACCTAATAAAAAAAGACGATATCCATTCACACGGAACTGTGCGGTCAAATTGCATGGACTGTCTTTCACCATCACTGGTCATTGGCCACTCCCTGCCAATGACTGTGGTCGTCAACCAAAAAATAAATAAATACATACATAAAATAACATAAAATTAATAATAAGAAATTTCACCTGGGAAAGAAATTACACCTGAAAAGAAATAGCACAGGAAAAGAGATAACACGTGAAAACGAAATAACAAAAAAAAAATAGCACCGGCAAAGAAATTACACCTGAAAAAAATTACACCTGAAAAGAAATAACACCTGAAAAAGAAATACCACCTGAAAAAGAAATACCACCTGAAAAAGAAATAACACCTGAAAAAGAAATAACACCTGAAAAAGAAATAACACCTAATAAAAAATACCACCTGAAAAAATATCCCTGAAAAAATACCACTTGAAAAAGAAATACTACATGAAAAAGAAATACTACATGAAAAAGAAATACTACATGAAAAAGAAATACTACATGAAAAAGAAATACCACCTGAAAAAGAAATAACACTTGAAAAAAAATACCTCTAAAAAAAAACACCAAAACAAAACACCTGAAAAAAATTACACCTAAAAATAATTACACCTGAAAAAATATACCTGAAAGAAAATTACACCTGGAAAAAATAATACATGAAAAAAATAACACCTAAAAAAAAAGCCACATAATAAAAAAAAAAAAAAAAAAATACGACCTCCATCAACAGGGAACTGTGTGGTGAAATTGCATGGACCGTCTCTCACCGTCACAGGTCATTGGCCCCTCCCCGCCAATGACTGTGGTCGTCAACCAAAAAATAAATAAATACATAAATAAAATAATAATAATAATAATAAAAGAAATAACGCCTGAAAAACACCTGAAAAAAATAAATAAAAGCACCTGAAATAAATAAATAAATAAGCAAAGCACCTGAAATAAATAAATGAAAAAAAGCACCTGAAATAAATAAATGAAAAAAAGCACCTGAAATTAATAAATGAATAAAAAAAGCCTGAAAAAAGCTAAACAAATAAATAAAGCCTGAAAAAAACCCTGAAAAAATAAATAAATAAAAGCCTGAAAAAAATCAATCAATAAATAAATAAAAAAAAATCCTGAAAAAAAATAAAAAAAGCCTGAAAAGAAATAAAAAAAAGTCTGAAAAAAATTAATTAATAAAAAAAGCCTGAAAAAATAAATCAATAAAAAAAGCCTTAAAAAAATGAAAATAAATGCCTGAAAAAAATAAAAAAATGCCTGAAAAAAAACCTGAAAAAATAAAAAAATAAAATGCCTGAAAAAAAAATTAAAAAAAATGCCTGAAAAAAATTAAATTAATGCTGGAAAAAAATATAAAAAATCACCTGAAATATATAAATAAACTCCTAAAATAAATAAATAAATAAATATAAAACACCCAAAATAAATTATTAAATAAATAAATTAAAAACAGAAAAAATAAATAAATAAACACCTGAAATAAAAAACCTGAAAAAAAAAACTGAAAAAAATAATTAAATAAAAACTGAAAAAATAAATAAATAAATAAATAAAAAACAACCTGGAAAAATAAATACATAAAAAAAGCCTGAAAATAAATAAATACATAAAAAAGCCTGAAAATAAATACATAAAAAAAGCCTGAAAATAAATACATAAAAAAAGCCTGAAAATAAATAAATACATAAAAAAGCCTGAAAATAAATACATAAAAAAAGCCTGAAAATAAATACATAAAAAAAGCCTGAAAATAAATACATAAAAAAACCCTGAAAATAAATATACATAAAAAAAGTCTGAAAAAATAAAAATAAAAAAGCATGAAAAAAATAAATAAATAAAAAAAGCTTGAAAAAAATAAATAAATAAAAAAAGCCTGAAAAAAAGCTTGAAAAAAACACCTGAAATAAATAACTTGAAAAAAACTAAAAAAAAAAACTGAAAAAAAATCAACCTGGAAAAAAATAATAAAAAAATGAAAAAATAAATAAATAAATATAAAACCTGAAAAAAATGAATAAATAAGAAACTGAAAAAATGAATAAATAATAAACAAACTGAAAAATGAATAAATAAATAAATAAAAAAAACAATCTTGAGAAAACAAATAAGTTAATAAATATATAAACACCTGAAATGAATAGATAAAAAAAACACCTAAAAAAACTGATTAAAAAAAACTGAAAAAAAAATAAAAAAAAAACTGAAAAAAAAATAAAAAAAAAACTGAAAAAAAATAAAAATAAATAAAAACAAACCTGAAAAAAATTAATATATAAATAAAAAAAACCTGAAAAAAAACAAAACAATCTGAAAGAAAATAAAAAAACAACCTGAAAGAAAATAGCACCGGCAAAGAAATTACACCTGAAAAGAAATACCACCTGAAAAGAAATACCACCTGAAAAAGAAATAACACCTAATAAAAAATACCACCTGAAAAAATATCCCTGAAAAAATACCACCTGAAAAAGAAATACTACATGAAAAAGAAATAACACTTGAAAAAAATACCTCTGAAAAAAACACACCTGAAAGAAAATTACACCTGGAAAAAAGTAATACATGAAAAAAATAACATAAAAAACAAAAAATACGACCTCCATCAACAGGGAACTGTGTGGTGAAATTGCATGGACCGTCTCTCACCGTCACAGGTCATTGGCCCCTCCCCGCCAATGACTGTGGTCGTCAACCAAAAAATAAATAAATACATAAATAAAATAATAATAATAATAATAAAAGAAATAACGCCTGAAAAAAGTAAGAGCCTGAAAAAAATAAGCGCCTGAAAAACACCTGAAAAAAATAAATAAAAAAAGCCTGAAAATAAATAAATAACATATATAAAAGCACCTGAAATAAATAAATAAATAAGCAAAGCACCTGAAATAAATAAATGAAGAAAAAAAGCACCTGAAATAAATAAATGAATAAAAAAAGCCTGAAAAAAACTAAACAAATTAAAAAAACCTGAAAAAAAACTGAAAAAATAAATAAATAAAAACCTGAAAAAAATCAATCAATAAATAAATAAAAAAAATCCTGAAAAAAAAGCCTGAAAAGAAATTAAAAAAAGCCTGAAAAAAAATAAAGAAAAGCCTGAAAAAAATAAATCAATAAAAAAGCCTGAAAAAATAAATCAATAAAAAAAGCCTGAAAAAAATAAAAAAAAGCCTGAAAAAAATAAAAAAATGCCTGAAAAAAAATAAAATGCCTGAAAAAAAATAAAAAAAATGCCTGAAAAAAATTAAAATAAAGCTGGAAAAAAAAATATAAAAAATACCTGAAATATATAAATAAACTCCTAAAATAAATAAATAAATAAATCTAAAACACCCAAAATAAATAAATAAAAACACCTGAAATAAATAATTGAATAAATAAATTAAAAACAGAAATAAAATAAAAAATAAATAAACACCTGAAATAAAAAACCTGAAAAAAAATAAAAAAACTGAAAAAAAATCAACCTGAAAAAAATAATTAAATAAAAACTGAAAAAATAAATAAAAATAAATAAAAAACAACCTGAAACAAAATAAATTAATAAATAATAAAAAACTGAAATAAATAAATAAAAACCTGAAAAAAACTGAAATAAATAAAAACAACCTGAAAAAATAAATAAAAATAAAAAAAGACTGAAAATAAATAAATACATAAAAAAAGCCTGAAAAAATAAAAATAAAAAAGCCTGAAAAAAATAAATAAATAAAAAAGCTTGAAAAAAATAAATAAATAAAAAAAGCCTGAAAAAAAGCTTGAAAAAAAAACACCTGAAATAAATAACTTGAAAAAAACTAAAAAAAAAAAAAACTGAAATAAAATCAACCTGAAAAAAATAAATTAATAAAAAAATGAAAAAATAAATAAATAAATAAAAAACCTGAAACAAATGAATAAGAAAAACTGAAAAAATGAATAAATAATAAACAAACTGAAAAATGAATAAATAAATAAATAAAAAAAACAATCTGAGAAAACAAATAAGTTAATAAATATATAAACACCTGAAATAAATAGATAAAAAAAAACACCTAAAAAAACTGATTAAAAAAAACAGAAAAAAAAAAATAATTGAAAAATAAATAAATAAATAAATACAAACCTGAAAGAAATTTATATAAATAAAAAAACCTGAAAAAAATTAATAAAATAAAAAAACAACCTAAAAAAAAAAACAATCTGAAAGAAAATAAAAAAACAACCTGAAAGAAAATAGCACCGGCAAAGAAATTACACCTGAAAAGAAATACCACCTGAAAAAGAAATAACACCTAATAAAAAATAACACATGAAAAAATATCCCTGAAAAAATACCACCTGAAAAAGAAATAACACTTGAAAAAAATACCTCTAAAAAAAACACCAAAACAAAACACCTGAAAAAAATACACCTAAAAAAATATACCTGAAAGAAAATTACACCTGGAAAAAATAATACATGAAAAAAAAAAAAAAAATACGACCTCCATCAACAGGGAACTGTGTGGTGAAATTGCATGGACCGTCTCTCACCGTCACAGGTCATTGGCCCCTCCCCGCCAATGACTGTGGTCGTCAACCAAAAAATAAATAAATACATAAATAAAATAATAATAATAACAATAATAATAATAATAATAATAATAAAAGAAATAACGCCTGAAAAAAGTAAGAGCCTGAAAAAAATAAGCGCCTGAAAATAAATAAATAACATAAATAAAAGCACCTGAAATAAATAAATAAATAAGCAAAGCACCTGAAATAAATAAATGAAGAAAAAAAGCACCTGAAATAAATAAATGAATAAAAAAAGCCTGAAAATAATAAATGAATAAAAAAAATCCTGAAAAAAACTAAACAAATAAATAAAGCCTGAAAAAAACCCTGAAAAAATAAATAAATAAAAAAATCCTGAAAAAAAATAAAAAAAGCCTTTAAAGAAATAAAAAGCCTAAAAAAAATAAAAAAAAAGCCTGAAAAAGACTAAAAAAATAAATCAATAAAAAAAGCCTGAAAAAACTGAAAATAAATGCCTGAAAAAAATAAAAAAATTGCCTGAAAAAAAGCCTGAAAAAAAATAAAATGCCTGAAAAAAAATAAAAAAAATGCCTGAAAAAAATTAAAATAAAGCTGGAAAAAAAAAACACCTGAAATATATAAATAAACTCCTAAAATAAATAAATAAATAAATATAAAACACCCAAAATAAATAAATGAATAAAAACACCTGAAATAAATAATTAAATAAATAAATTAAAAAAAAAAAAAAAAAAAAAAAATAAACACCTGAAATAAAAAACCTAAAAAAAAAATAAAAAAACTGAAAAAAAATCAACCTGAAAAAAAAAATTAAATAAAAACTGAAAAAATAAATAAATAAATAAAAACAACCTGAAAATGAATAAATACATAAAAAAAGCCTGAAAATAAATAAATACATAAAAAAAGCCTGAAAATAAATATACATAAAAAAAGCCTGAAAATAAATATACATAAAAAAAGCCTGAAAATAAATATACATAAAAAAAGCCTGAAAAAATAAAAATAAAAAAGCATGAAAAATAAATAAATAAAAAAAGCATGAAAAATAAATAAATAAAAAAAGCTTGAAAAAAAACACCTGAAATAAATAACTTGAAAAAAACTATAAAAAAAAATGAAAAAAAATCAACATGAAAAAAATAAATTAATAAAAAAATGAAAAAATAAACAAAAATAAAAAACCTGAAAAAAATGAATAAATAAGAAAAACTGAAAAAATGAATAAATAAATAAATACAAAAAACAATCTGAGAAAACAAATAAGTTAATAAATAAATAAACACCTGAAATAAATAGATAAAAAAACACCTAAAAAACACTGAAAAAAAATAAATAAAAACAAACCTGAAAAAAATTAATATATAAATTTAAAATCAACCTGAAAAAAATTAATAAAATAAAAAAACAACCTGAAAAAAAAAACAATCTGAAAGAAAATAAAAAAAAACTGAAAGAAAATAAAAAATAAAAAAACCTGAAAGAAAATAAAAAAATAAAAAAACCACCTGAAAGAAAATAAGAAAATAAAAAAACAACCTGAAAGAAAATACATTAAAATAAAAAAACAACCTGAAAGAAAATAAAAAAACAACCTGAAAAAAAATAAAAAAAATAAAAACCAACCTGAAAGAAAGAAAAAAAAAAACTGAAAGAAAATAAAAATAAATATAAAAAAAAACTGAAAAAAAAAATAAAATAAAAGAAAACATGAAAAAAATATAAAAAAAACAACCTGAAATAAATAAATAAGTGAAAAAAAAACTGAAAATAAAAACCTGCAAAAAACACTTGAATAAGAACCTGAAAAAAAAACAATCTAAAAAAAAAAACTGAAAAAATTAAAATACATAAATAAATAAATATAAAAAAACTGAAAAAAAAAATATATATAACCTGAAAATAAATAAAAAAAGCCTGAAATAAATAATAAAGCCTGAAATAAATAAATAAATCCTGAAATAAATAAATAAAAAAAAAAACTGAAAAAAAGCCTGAAAAAATAAATCAATAAAAAAAGCCTGAAAAAAACCCCTGAAAATAAATGCCTGAAAAAAATAAAAAAATGCCTGAAAAAAAACCTGAAAAATAAAAAAATAAAATGCCTGAAAAAAAAAATAAAAAAAATGCCTGAAAATAATTAAAATAAAGCTGGAAAAAAAATATAAAAAAACATGAAATATATAAATAAACTCCTAAAATAAATAAATAAATAAATATAAAACACCCAAAATAAATAAATAAAAACACCTGAAATAAATAAATAAATAAATATAAAACACCCAAAATAAATAAATAAAAACACCTGAAATAAATAATTAAATAAATAAATTAAAAAAATAAATAAAAAAATAAATAAATAAACACCTGATATAAAAAACCTGAAAAAAAATAAAAAAAAAATCAACCTGAAAAAAAAATAATTAAATAAAAACTGAAAAAATAAATAAATAAATAAATAAAAAACAACCTGAAACAAAATAAATTAATAAATAATAAAAAACTGAAATAAATAAATAAAAACCTGAAAAAAACTGAAATAAATAAAAACAACCTGAAAAAATAAATAAAAATAAAAAAAGACTGAAAATAAATAAATACATAAAAAAGCCTGAAAATTAATAAATACATAAAAAAAGTCTGAAAAAATAAAAATAAAAGTCTGAAAAAATAAAAAAAGCAAGTCTGAAAAAATAAAAATAAAAGTCTGAAAAAATAAAAAAAGCTTGAAAAAAATAAATAAATAAAAAAAGCTTGAAAAAAAGCTTGAAATAAAACACCTGAAATAAATAACTTGAAAAAAAACTAAAAAAAAAAACTGAAAAAAAATCAACCTGAAAAAAATAAATTAATAAAAAAATGAAAAAATAAATAAATAAATAAAAAACCTGAAACAAATGAATAAATAAGAAAAACTGAAAAATGAATAAATAAATAAAAAAAAACAATCTGAGAAAACAAATAAGTTAATAAATATATAAACACCAGAAATAAATAGATAAAAAAAACACCTAAAAAAACCGATTAAAAAAAAAACAAAAACAAAAAACAATAAATAAATAAATAAAAACAAACCTGAAAGAAATTAATATATAAATAAAAAAACAACCTGAAAAAAATTTATAAAATAAAAAAACCTGAAAAAAAACAATCTGAAAGAAAATAAAAAAACAACCTGAAAGAAAATAGCACCGGCAAAGAAATTACACCTGAAAAGAAATACCACCTGAAAAAGAAATAACACCTAATAAAAAATACCACCTGAAAAAATATCCCTGAAAAAATACCACCTGAAAAAGAAATACTACATGAAAAAGAAATAACACTTGAAAAAAATACCTCTAAAAAAAACACCTGAAAAAAATACACCTAAAAAAATATACCTGAAAGAAAATTACACCTGGAAAAAATAATACATGAAAAAAATAACAAAAGAAAAAAAAATACGACCTCCATCAACAGGGAACTGTGTGGTGAAATTTCATGGACCGTCTCTCACCGTCACAGGTCATTGGCCCCTCCCCGCCAATGACTGTGGTCGTCAACCAAAAAATAAATAAATACATAAATAAAATAATAATAATAATAATAATAATAATAAAAGAAATAACGCCTGAAAAAAGTAAGAGCCTGAAAAAAATAAGCGCCTGAAAAACACCTGAAAAAAATAAATAAAAAAAGCCTGAAAATAAATAAATATAAATAAAAGCACCTGAAATAAATAAACAAAAGCACCTGAAATAAATAAATGAATAAAAAAAGCCTGAAAAAAAAATAAATGAATAAAAAAAAGCCTGAAAAAAATAAATGAATAAAAAAAAAGCCTGAAAAAAATAAACAAATAAATAAAGCCTGAAAAAATAAATAAATAAAAACCTGAAAAAAATCAATCAATAAATAAATAAAAAAAAGCCTGAACAAAAATAAAAAAAAGCCTGAAAAAAGCATGAAAAAAATAAATAAAAAAGCCTGAAAAAATGAAAAAAAGCCTGAAAAAAATGTCTGAACAAAAATAAAAAAAAATGCCTGAAAAAAAACACCTGAAATAAATAAATAAATAAAAAACAGAAATAAAAAATAAATAAATAAACACCTGAAATAAAAAACTGAAAAAAAATCAACCTAAAAAAAATAATTAAATAAAAACTGAATAAATAAATTAATAAATAATTAAAAAACTGAATGAAATAAATAAATAAAAACCTGAAAAAAACTAATAAATAAATAAATAAAAACAACCTGAAAAAATAAATAAAAATAAAAAATAAGCCTGAAAATAAATAAATACATAAAAAAAGCCTGAAAATAAATAAATATATAAAAAAAGCCTGAAAAAAAATAAAAGTCTGAAAAAAATAAATAAATAAATAAAAAAGCCTGAAAATAAAATAAAATAAAAAAGCCTGAAAAAATAAATAAAAAAAGCCTGAAAAAAATAAAAAAAAGCCTGAAAAAAATAAAAAAAAAATGCCTGAAAAAAATAAAAAAAATGCCTGAAAAAAATAAAAAAAATGCCTGAAAAAAATAAAAAAAAATGCCTGAAAAAAATAAAAAAAAATGCCTGAAAAAAATAAAAAAAATGCCTGAAAAAAAAAGCTGGAAAAAAAATACCTGAAAAAAAATAATTAAATAAAAACTGAATAAATAAATAAATAAAACAATATAAATTAATAAATAATTAAAAAACTGAATGAAATAAATAAATAAAAACCTGAAAAAAACTAAAATAAATAAATAAATAAAAACAACCTGAAAAAATAAATAAAAAAAAAACAACTGAAGAAATAAATAAAAAAAAAAAACTGAAAATATAAATAAATAAAAAAAAAAGCCTGAAAAAAAAAAAAAAAGCCTGAAAAATAAAAATAAAAAAATGCCTGAAAAATAAAAATAAAAAAACGCCTGAAAAAAATGCCTGAAAATAAAAATGCCTGAAAAAAATACCTAAAAAAATAAAAAAATTCCTGAAAAAAGCCTGAAAAAAATAAAAAAAATGCCTGAAAAAAAAAAGCCTGAAAAAAAAGCTGGAAAAAAAAATAAAAAAAAAGCCTGAAAAAATATAAATAAAAACACTGAAAAAAAAATAAATAAAAAAGCCTGAAAATTAAAATACCTAAAAAAACCACCTGAAATAAATAAATAAATAAATAAATAAAAAACAGAAATAAAAAATAAATAAATAAACACCTGAAATAAATAACCTGAAAAAAAAACTGAAAAAAATCAACCTGAAAAAAAATTACTAAATAAAAACTGAATAAATAAATAAATAAATGAAACAATATAAATTAATAAAATAATAAAAAAACTTAATTCAATAAATAAATAAAAACCTGAAAAAACTAAAATAAATAAATAAATAAAAACAACCTGAAAAAATAAATAAATACATAAAAAAAGCCTGAAAAAAAGTCTGAAGAAAAAAAAAATAAAAAAATAAAGCCTCAAAAAAAAAAAAAAAAAAAGCATGAAAAAATAAATAAAAAAAGCCTGAAAATAAAATAAAAAAAAGCCTGAAAAATAAAAATAAAAAAAAGCCTGAAAAATAAAAATAAAAAAATGCCTGAAAATAAAATACCTAAAAAAAATAAAAAAGATGCCTAAAAAAAATGCCTGAAAAAAAGCCTGAAAAAAATTAAAAAATGCCTAAAAAAAAGCTGGAAAAAAATAAAAAAAATGCCTGAAAAAAATAAAAAAAAAAATGCCTGAAAAAAAAAAAATAAAAAAAACATGAAATATAAATAAAAAAACTGAAAAAAATATAAATAAAAAAAGCCTGTAAATTAAAATACCTAAAAAAAAACACCTGAAATAAATAATTAAATAAATAAAAAACAAAAATAAAAAATAAATAAATAAACACCTGAAATAAATAACCTGAAAAAAAAACTGAAAAAAAATCAACCTGAAAAAAAATAATTAAATAAAATCTGAATAAATAAATAAATAAATGAAACTATAAAAAATAAATAATAAAAAAACTGAATTAAATAAATAAATAAAAACCTGAAAAAAACTAAAATAAATAAATAAATACAACCTGAAAAAATAAATAAAAAAAAAGACTGAAAATAAATAAATATATAAAAAAAGCCTGAAAATAAATAAATATATAAAAAAAGCCTGAAAAAAAATAAAAGTCTGAAAAAAAAAAAAATCAAAAAGCCTGAAAAATAAATAAAATAAAAAAGCCTGATAAAATAAAAAAAAAAACTGAAAAAAATGTCTGAAAAAAAAGCCTGAAAAAAAGCCTGAAAAAAAAAGCCTGAAAAAAAGCCTGAAAAATAAAAAAAAAATGCCTGAAAAAAATAAAAAAAAAATGCCTGAAAAAAAATAAAAAAAAAATGCCTGAAAAAAAAAAAAATGCCTGAAAAAAATAAAAAAAAATGCCTGAAAAAAAAAAATGCCTGAAAAAAATAAAAAAAAATGCCTGAAAAAAAAAATGCCTGAAAAAAAAGCTGGAAAAAAAATACCTGAAAAAAAAATAAAAAAGGCTGGAAAAAAAATAAAAAAAAGCCTGAAAAAAGTATAAATAAAAAATAACTGAAAAAAAATAAATAAAAAAAACATGAAAAAAATATAAATAAAAAAAACTGAAAAAAATAAATAAAAAAAGCCTGAAAATTAAAATGCCTAAAAAAAACACCTGAAATAAATAAATAAACACCCAAAATAAATAAATAAATATAAAACACCCAAAATAAATAAATAAAAACACCTGAAATAAATAATTAAATAAATAAATAAAAAACAGAAATAAATAAATAAACAACTGAAAAAAAATCAACCTAAAAAAAAACTTTAAAATAAAATAAATAAATAAAAAACCTGAAAAAAATATATATACAACCTGAAAATAAATAAAAGAAAGCCTGAAAAAAATAAATAAATAAATAAAGCCTGAAAAAAATCTATTAATAAATAAACAAAAAAAAGCCTGAAAAAAATCAAACAATAAATAAATAAAGCCTGAAAAAATAAATCAATAAAAGCCTGAAAAAAAAATGCCTAAAAAAATAAATAAATAAATAAAGCCTGAAAAAATCAATCAATAAATAAATAAAGCCTGAAAAAAGTCAATCAATAAATGAATAAAAAAAAGCCTGAAAAAAAACAAATAAATAAAGCCTGAAAAAAAAACATGAAAAAATAAATAAATAAAAACCTGAAAAAAATCAATCAATAAATAAATAAATAAATACATGAAAAAAATCAATCAATCAATAAATAAAAAACAACCTGAAACAAAATAAATTAATTAATAAATAATAAAAAAACTGAAATAAATAAATAAAAACCTGAAAAAAATAAATAAATAAAAACAACCTGAAAAAATAAATAAAAATAAAAAAAAGCCTGAAAATAAATAAATAAAAAAGCCTGAAAAAACAAATAAATAAAAAATCCTGAAAAATAATAAAAAGGCCTGAAAAAAATAAATAAAAAAAGCTTGAAAAATAAATTAAAAAAGCCTAAAAAAATAAAGCAAAGATAAAAAAAATCCTGAAAAAATAAATAAATAAAAAAAAGCCGGAAAAAAGCCTGTAAAAAAGCTAGAAAATAAACACCTGAAATAAATAACTTGAAAAAAAAAAAAAAACTGAAAAAATATCAACCTGATAAAAATAAATTGATAAAAAAATGAAAAAAAAATAAATAAATAAAAAACCTGAAAAAAATGAATAAATAAGAAACTGAAAAAATGAATAAATAATAAACAAACTGAAAAAATGAATAAATAAATAAATAAAACAATTTGAGAAAACAAATAAATTAATAAATAAATAAAAAACACTTGAAATAGATAAATAAATAAATAAAATAAAAGAAAACCTGAAAAAAAAATAAAAAAAACGTGAAATAAATAAATAAGTGAAAAAATATATAAAAAAAAACTGAAAATAAAATAAAAACAACCTGCAAAAAAACTTGAATAAAAACAACCTGAAAAAAAACAATAAAAAAAACAATCTGAAAAAAATCTAAAAAAAATAAAATTCATAAATAAATAAAAAAACCTGAAAAAATATATATACAACCTAAAAAAATAAATAAAAAAAAGGCTGAAAAAAAATAAAGCCTGAAATAAATAAATAATTAAAGCCTGAAATAAATAAATAAAAAAACACCTAAAAATAAATAAATAAAAAAAAGCCTGAAAAAATAAATAAATAAAAAAAAAGCCTGAAAAAAAATAAAAAAATGCCTGAAAAAAATAAAAAAAAAGCCTGAAAAAATAAATAAAAAATGCCTGAAAAATTAAAAAATGCCTAAAAAAAATACCTGAAAAAAATGCATGAAAAAAAAAATACCTGAAAAAAATACCTGAAAAAAATGCGTAAAAAAATGCCTGGAAAAAAATAAAAAAATGCCTGAAAAAAAATAAAAAAAATGCATGAAAAAAAATAAATAAAGCTGGAAAAAAATAAATAAATAAAAAAATGTATAAAAAAAAAACAACCTGAAATAAATAAATAAAAGTGAAGAAAAATATATAAAAAAACTGAAAATAAAATAATAACCTGAAAAAAAACAATAAATAAAAACCTGAAAAAAACTGAAAAAAATAAAATACATAAATAAATAAATAAAAAAAACTGAAACAATATATATATATACAACCTGAAAATAAATAAAAAAAATGCCTGAAAAAAAAAATAAATGCCTGAAAAAAAAAACCTGAAAAAAAGCCTGAAATAAAAAATAAAAAAAATGCCTGAAAAAAATGCCTAAAAAAATTTAAAAATGCCTAAAAAATAAAAAAAATGCCTGAAAAACAAATAAAAAAAATGCCTGAAAAAAAAAATGCCTGGAAAAAATAAAAAAAAAGCTGGAAAAAAATAAATAAATAAAAAAACAACCTGAAAAAAAAAAGGATTTACACAATTTTACACTCATACTCATACAAAAAAATAATAATAATAATAATAATAATAATCAAAGAGCCTAGCTGTCCCCCAAATACAAAGCCAGGTGTCTTTTGAAGTGTGTTAAATTTGATGATGATACAACAATCTCCCGAGGCAAACCATTCCAAATGTTAATTATTCTAATGGCCAAGGATCTTTTGCGAATCTCTGTCTGTACATGAGGACAAAATATTTTAAACAAGTGTCCACGAGTTCTGTCCGATGATCTTAATTAAAGTAAAAATATCAATAATAATAGTAATAACAATAATAATAATGATAATGTTAATAATAATATCAATAATAATAATAATATTAGTTAAAATATTGCCAATAACAATAATAATAATAATAATAATAATGTAGATGGTGAATTGGAGACTACAGATTCCTCCTAACTTGTGAACTTAATTTCAGAAGACATTTAGCAGAAAAAATTAATATGTCAAATAGGATGTCTGGGTTAATAAGAAGGACATTTATAAACTTAGAGACTATTCAAAACATTGTATACTGCCATGGTGAGACCTCTTTTAGCACACGTATAAACAAAAAGACATAAATGCAGTTGAAAATGTACAGAGGAGAGCAACGAGAATGATTCCTTCCTTACAGGGGTTGAATTATGAAGAAAGATTGAAAAAATTAGATCTTCCTTCATTGACATACAGAAGAAATAGGGGAGACATGATTAAAGCATAATAATAATAATAATAATAATAATAATAATAATAAATGAAATATATGATAGGGAAGTATGAAGCAATATATTTCAGAGAGCAGAGGAAACTAGAACAAGGTGGACATAATAGTAAGAAGATCAGAAAGTACGACCAAGATTAAACATAAGGAAATAATCATTCAGCTATAGAATTGTAAATATATGGAACAGCCGGCCTTCCCGATTATGTCATAAATTCAGAAAGTGTAAGGAAGTTTGAGATTAATCTGGACAAGGAATAGGAAAGTAAAAAAAAAAAAAAAAAAAAAAAAAAAAAAAAATTCAATATAAAGCACAACTACAATCAAACCTACAATTAATCAAGTCGGCTCTGTTCTAACGAGTTGGCAACGAATTGATAGTCAAGATGAGGAGCCGGAGTCACAGGCCAGCTGGTAAAAGGTCTTCTTCCGGATGTATTCTACGGTATCCCTGACTGAAAGGAACATGATAGTAATTCAGTACTTACCGTGCAGCTGTTATCTTGTTACTTGTTGTTGGTTATTCTATGTCCCGCTCCACCAGCAGATGGTACTCCACAGGGCCTCTCTCATCTTATTAAACACTATAATCACTTGTAATACTCATATCATCCATGTTGTAACACTATAATCACTTGTAATACTCATATCATTCATGTTGTAACACTATAATCACTTGTAATACTCATATCATTCATGTTGTAACACTATAATAACTTGTAATACTCATATCATCCATATCGCAAGACTCAGCCAACAGATGTGTTTTCAATCTTATCTAAAAAGTCGTGCAATTTTCAATACTCCGGACATGTAATGGCAATCCAATAAAGAGCCTTGGTGCACACCTTTCAAACGTTCTGAAACCCATTGTCAGATTACCCCTCGGCTCATTTAACCTGTATTGTTCGTCACTATGCCTGAGTTCCATAGTGGTCTTTATGGTATTTATTGAAAGAATTACCGTTTTGTAGCAGTGTTGCCAGATCCGGCTAAGTCCCAGTATTTTTCCCTTGTCATATCCTGTACTTTACCTCGGTTATTTCCCGGTAGTTTGCCCAGGTTAGGTCCCGGTAGTCTGATGCGGTCTAGGTAAGGTCAGGCTAATTTCAAAATGCCCCATATGAATATGCCCTATCTTGGAAATGGGGCATTTGCGAAGGAAATGCCATAGAAGAAAATAGTCTTAGAATGGTCTAAATAAGTGAGTAATGAAGGTAGAAAATAGTCTTAGAATGGTCTAAACAAGTGGGTAATGAAGGTAGAAAATAGTCTTAGAATGGTTTAAACAAGTGGGTAATGAAGGTAGAAAATAGTCTTAGAATGGTCTAAACAAGTGGGTAATGAAAGTAGAAAATGGTCTTAGAACGGTCTAAATAAGTGGGTAATGAAGGTATAAAATAGTCTTAGAACGGTCTAAATAAGTGGGTAATGAAGGTATAAAATGGTCTTAGAACGGTCTAAATAAGTGGGTAATGAAGGTATAAAATGGTCTTAGAACGGTCTAAATAAGTGGGTAATGAAGGTATAAAATAGTCTTACAACTGTCTAAATAAGTGGGTAATGAAGGTAGAAAATAGTCTTACAACTGTCTAAATAAGTGGGTAATGAAGGTAGAAAATAGTCTTACAACTGTCTAAATAAGTGGGTAATGAAGGTAGAAAATAGTCTTTGAATGGTCTAAATAAGTGGGTAATGAAGGTAGAAAATAGTCTTAGAATGATCTAAATAAGTGGGTAATGAAGGTAGAAAATAGTCTTAGAATGGTCTAAATAAGTGGGTAATGAAGGTAGAAAATAGTCTTAGAATGGTCTAAATAAGTGGGTAATGAAGGTAGAAAATAGTCTTAGAATAGTCTAAAGAAGTGGGTAATGAAGGTCGAAAATAGTCTAAATAAGTGGGTAATGAAGGTAGAAAATAGTCTTAGAATGGTCTAAATAAGTGGGTAATGAAGGTAGAAAATAGTCTTAGAATGGTCTAAATAAGTGGGTAATGAATGTAGAAAATAGTCTTAGAATGGTCTAAAGAAGTGAGTAATGAGGGTAGAAAAACCATATGCAATAACGGTAATTCTTTCAATATTTACCGTATTTATAATTTGAAGTATATTGGTCCTCCTGATTGCTGCTCGTATTCACTTTGGTTCCCTTTCCAATTGGGCACACGTACGTACAGTATGTTGGTATAGAGCACAATAACTTTATATATAAATAGTAGTAATAACAGCAGCACACGTGTTTCTTTAAATAAAATCACAAGCGAGTGATGTAACCCTCTCCCCACGAAGGCTACCGGGCAACTGACTATTAATTTTACCATCCACCACAACGACAACTCTCCTACAGATCCATGCTGGCCTGTGATTGGTCAAAATTATGTAGGGTACCCTCTTTTTTTTTTTGGTGCATTCGTCACACCTTTTTTGGGGTGATAATTATGTCCAGATTATTCACGGTAGTTAAGACGGTATGGTACTGGTACGATGGATGACTGTAGTAGCTGTTGTGTTTACCTATAGTGTCATCATCGTACTATTACCACACCACCATCAATACCATCACTCACTCACTCACTACTCTCACTACTCTCACTCATGGATATATTAATTTCTGACAAACTATTCATTGTTTGTTTTGGTCGTTATCAGGTAATATAAGCCGGTAGTTTGACAAGCTTATTATAGGTTATTTCCACAGTGGCTTGGGTTTGTTGTTATGATCCTCCCCAACCAACCACACTTTCTCTTTTGGTTCGTTATGATCCTCCCCAACCAACCACACTTGTCTTTTGGTTCGTTATGATCCTCCCCAACCAACCACACTTTCTCTTTTGGTTCGTTATGATCCTCCCCAACCAACTATACTTGTCTTTTGGTTCGTTATGATCCTCCCCAACCAACCACATTTGTCAGTCTTACTTATATCCAACAACAAATTCAGTCTCCATATCCACTAAATCTGTCTGGTAGTTCCATTATTACCATAGTTTGTTTGGATGCTCCCCAACCACACTGTCATAGTTTCATAGTAGAGTCATCCAATCCATAGCAACACGTGTCATTTTAGTCCTCACCACCAAACAATGACATTCACCCTTCACAGAAAACTGGCCACACATAATTTGTCAGTATATTTTTCATCATATTATCAATGTTTTAGTGCAGCCAAACACTAAAATAATTAATGACATCGAGTGTGATCATGACTAATAGTTCAATTCATGTTAATGAAAATAAAATAAAATAAAAATGAAACTGATATAAAAATTACATACATATAAGCAACTTAATGGTATGTGCGTAGGTTACACACTCAGTTTACAGACACACATACGGCTAAAAATAAATGAATTACACACACACACACACACACACACACAAACACACACATACATAATCTATACATTCTCATACACACAGGTGCAAATCTGGGGAAAGTGTTAAGCATTTCAATTATTTACTTAATATTTTTTCACTGTAGGAGACAATAGGGAGTTTTCATGTGACGTCACGGTGTGCTCGGCAGCCATTTGGTTACATTTGGTAGTATACCTCTATGTATACAAGCAGAGGGTAGTGGTTAGGTCTATCACGTTTCATTTATTTTACTATTAGTTTCAGTGCCGGACAGACGCTGTTTTTCGCAAATATCTCCTAAATGAATCGTTGTATAAGTATAATATTTCAGCACACTCACTACCTTTAACATCCGGACCTAATTTATGGCTGACATACCATATTACTATATGTGTTATGTTAGGAGTTTACTCGTGAAAAATAACACAAAGCTGGCCACGTCATATTGACACATTAGAAGGAAAGTGTGCCCCCCCCCCCCCCAACACCCTCCCAAACCATTCCTAACCACAACTACTTCTCCCCCTTCTCGCCCTCGTTATCCCTCCTCTTCTCCCCCCTAGCTCCTCGCCTCCCTCATCACTCGTGTACCTCATACCTCACTGTAACCTCAGAGAGGGGGAGGGGATACGGGAGACTGTGGATATTCAATTAAGGGCATAAATTGCTTATTTAAAAAGGTAAAGAACACATGAAGCAACCATGAACGATTTTATTTGGTTGCCCAAAACCCAAACTGACTTCATCCTTCTGGTGGCCTTAGACACGTGGGTTATTATCCGGCTATACGGCCATTAACAACGGGATTACCTATTGCTTTAATGGTCGTTTGACCCACTCTGGTTTTCATGTCCACACATAACAGTAACTGTATTAAACAATATTACTAATGAACGATAAGTATATACATACTGTCATATGTAACTATTATTTATGTACGTAATTAGAATAAGAAAAAAAATCAAAGATGGAAGGGGGATGGTGTATATATATATAGGGGTGAAGCATGGGGTGAAGAGTGAAACGGGGAGGGAGATAATGTGATATTGGGGTAGGGAAGGAAGGAGTGGTGTGAGGGGTGTTGGGGGTGTTGGTGGAGTGGTTACACGAGTATTAGGCTTAATATCACTCAGTAAACTCCTAACATAACACATATAGTAATATGATATGTCAGCCATAAATTAGGTCCGGGTGTTAAAGATAGTGTGCTGAAATATTATATTAATACAACGATTCGTTTAGGAGATATTTGCGAAAAACAGCGTCTGTCCGGCGCTGAAACTAATAGTAGACGAGTGTTAGACCTCCTTTAAGGGGATATTTAAGAATGTACGGTTTTGCTGCATGGTGAGATGTTCTAACACAGACAAACTTCCTGGTTTGTCCTTCTTTTGGCTGGAATCTGTACAACGCAGATGGACAAAGCAAGTTCTAAATCACTCAAGTCTCACCTACCATGAACGCCTTATTAGTTTAAACCTATTTTCAATAAAAGGGAAACTTCTTAGAACTGACCTGATCCAGTGTTACAAGATCTTCCACAATCTCTCACCCATCAAACACAATATCTCTTCACCAGCAGGTCTCCTCACCAAGGAACAAGAGGTCACAGATTTAAGAATTTCATCCCTTACTCTACAACGGAAGCATGAAAAAGATTATATTCTTGTCGTATAATCCGTCACTGGAACTCCCTCCCTGCAGAAGTAGTTGAATCAACCTCTCTGAACCAATTCAAATATAAAGTAAAACAGCACCTCCACAACACACTTCTCAGCCAATAAGCCCCCCCCCCCCTTCCCTCTCCCTCCATTCTAAACAACATCTCATCTTTTGTATAACTTCCCCTACAAGTAAAGTGTCAGATACATTCATCCAGTCACCCAAAGTTAAATTATTATGAACATCTGCAGCTCTATTGTTTTATCTGACTGGCGTGTCATTTTTGCAATCTGGGCTGCCTGATCCGTGGTGTGTCATGCGCTACCGATTCGCGGCCCTACCAGGTGAGTAAACCAGGTGAGTAGTAGTAGTAGTAGTAGTAGTAGTAGTAGTAGTAGTAGTAGTAGTAGTAGTAGTAGTGGTGGTGGTAGTGGTAGTGGTAGTAGTAGTAGTGGTAGTAGTAGTAGTAGTAGTAGTAGTAGTAGTAGTAGTAGTAGTAGTAGTAGTAGTAGTAGTAAAGTTAAGTCAAGTCAGGTCAGGTTCAATAATATTTTAGTCAATAATATTTTATTAATGATATATTTTTTGTAATTTCTTTCCCCTACACAAAACAATTAAATGTGGCTCCAAATTTCCGTCAATAATTAAGGGTTGATTCCACAGTGGTATTTGTTTGTTAGCTTCCCAACCAACCACACTTGTAAGGCTTCATTATCTTATGAGTCGATAGGCATAAAGCCCTATATCTTCTTACGTACGGTGATCTGTTCTGTACAATCGCAGCTAAAAAAAAAAGTACTGAATTCTATTTTGTCAAGATTTTTTTTTTTTTTTTTTTTTTTTTTTTTTTTTAATACCTCAACCTCGGGACTGTAGGTTGTCAGTAGCCCGTGACTCTTGCGAGGCCCCGAGATTATTGGGTGTCGCACCAGATGAGACAGTGGAGCTTCGTGGTGAAAATGATGTTGGTACCGTAGCTTCTCTTCTGCCCCACTAGATGACCCACACCTTATTTATACACGTCACTATCAGTATATTGTATTGAATTTTCTGACTTAAGGAGGAAATTCGGTGTTGGTAAATTTGGAGCAACTGAATCCTCCAAACTATTCCAAGCAACAGAACACCATTATTTTTGCTCATCTGGTCCTGTTGTTTCCTGGCATACTTTGGAGGAATCAAGACACTCCAATGTAGCAAAAAAGAATATTCTACCACCTTAAGGAATACTGCCTCTGCCTATTGTTAAAAATTATCTTCTCAGCTCAAACACACAATAGACGTCATAAATGGGGGGAAGGTGGGGGGGAGGGTGTAGGGGAAGGTGTGGGGGAGATGGGGGGGAAGGTGTAGGGGAAGGTGTGTGCATGGGGGAGATGTGGGGGAGATGTTGGGAGTAGGGGGGATGTGGGGGAAATGTTGGATGTGGGGGAAGGTGTGGGTGAAATAAACAG
>JAWQEG010000026.1:50000-58323 GCA_033782935.1 Petrolisthes cinctipes
TCAAGAGCAACACTGTCCCAAAACAAAAGAAAAGGAAATAAAAATACATTAAGGGGGTGCGTGAGTAGGGGGGACAGGCTTGGGGGGTGACTGGGGTGTGGTGTGGGAGTCGGGGACAGGTTTGGGATGGTTTGGTGGGTGGTGGGAATAGGGGGACAGGCTTAGGGTGGGTAGAAAGCATGTCCCTTATTCCCGCACCCCCCTAACCCCCCCACCCTCCCAGCCTGTTCCCCTACTCCCGCACCCCCCTAACACCCCCACCCAAGCCTGTTCCCCTATTCCCGCACCCCCTTAAGTGGAGAATATACTTTTTTTTTTTTTTTTTTTTTTTTTTTTTTTTTTTTTATAGATTGGAGTGCCTTGATTATTTTATTCGAACTAGTAATTATTTTCATTCAAGGTTATTTTATTCTAACCAGTAATTATTTTCCTTGCAAGATTCTTATTTTAACTTGTAAACAAGTGATTTACCATCTTAATTAAACTCTGACCTAACTACAGGAAGATTAATGTTGATATCAAATAATTAAAGATCTCTTAATTAATTTACTCACTTAGTAAAGATTAATGTTAATATCAAATAATTAAAGACCTCTTAATTAATTTGCTCACTCAGTAAAGATTCAAGATCTCTTAATTAATTTGCTCACTCAGTAAAGATCTGGTGAGCTTCCTGTAGTTTCCTAATCGAGTCTGTGGGGAAGTACTGCCACATTTTCACATTCTCAGTCTCGTGTAGTGCCGTGAGGAGTTGCTTGGCCAGATGGATGAGACGGAGGGACTGACTCTTCGTTGTGGTGGTGGTGGTGGTTGTGGTTGGCAAGTCCTCATCCTCATCATTATCCAGAAGGCCAAGGCGACGGTCTAAGGCGATGGTACCCAGAGCTGAAAGTTGGGAAGTTTTTTTGTCATTCCTTTTTGGTATTGCAAGTGGGATTTTATTTGTTTGTTTTGGTTTTGTAAGTGGGATTTTATTTGTTTGTTTTGGTTTTGTAAGTGGGATTTTATTTGTTCGTTCGTTCTGGTATTGCAAGTGGGATTTTATTTGTTTGTTTTGGTTTTGTAAGTGGGATTTTATTTGTTTGTTTTGGTTTTGTAAGTGGGATTTTATTGGTTTGTTTTGGTTTTGTAAGTGGGATTTTATTTGTTTGTTTTGGTTTTGTAAGTGGGATTTTATTTGTTTGTTTTGGTTTTGTAAGTGGGATTTTATTTGTTCGTTCGTTCTGGTATTGGAAGTGGGATTTTATTTGTTTGTTTGTTCTGGTATTGCAAGTGGGATTTTATTTGTTCGTTCGTTCTGGTATTGCAAGTGGGATTTTATTTGTTCGTTCCTTCTGGTTTTGTAAGTGGGATTTTATTTGTTCGTTCATTCTGGTATTTTTCATGTGTATTTTTTTTTAGCCTGTTTTACAACCAAAATTATAATTCTTTATCCTTGTTTCAAATGAAGTCTTTAAAATTCACTTCACAATGCTATTTCTTAATTCATATAAAAAAAATCCTAAATTGTGTTCTAAGCCGAATTTTTTAAGGACCCACGTGATGTAGTCAGAAAATTGTAAACAGAAAGTTGAGCAAGTAGAAAGTGCAAGTAAAATCTGTCTGTACTGTCTATGTCAACATCTTCACTACCACTCAAAGTTCAGCCAATCACGTTCCACCTTACATTGGCTTTGGGTTCCTAGTAATTCATTCATAAAGATACGATTGAGGGCTTACCATAAACAATTGCCTAGACTTTTGTTGCACTTTGTACTTTCTCAACTACACAGATACAATCAAATAACCACCAACACTTTCCATCCATCGTGCCAATAAATCAGTATCATATCAAAATATAATCATACAACAACAACAACACCTTACATCAACTCAACCCCCTCAGTTATTATTATGAGGTGCTGCAAAATCATAATACACGTGTTGTTCTTTATTACCAAGATATCTACTACGATGGAGGGAAAGTGTTGGTGGTGGATATTTGATTGTGGCTGTATATACGACTGAGACAGATACTTACACTCCAGTGCCCACTTGTATAACTCGGTATTAAAAGACTCTGGAACCTCATCATTCTCATCCCTCAAAAGACGAATCCTGTTGGTAAAATTAATATATTATGTTGAGACTTTGGTTTGTATACAATAATATCCATAGGGTTTTTTACTGATAAAAACTTAAGGGGGGTGCGAGAATAGGGGGACAGGCTTAGGGGGGGTGCGGTGGGTTTTGGGGGGGTCGGGGGTTTTTTTTTGGGGGTGCGGGAGTAGGGGGACAGGCTTGGGGGGGTTAGGGGGGTGCGGGAATAGGGGGACAGGCTTAGGGGGGTGCGGTGGGTTTTGGGGGGGGTCGGGTTTTTTTTTGGGGGGTGCGGTAGTAGGGGGACAGGCTTGGGGTGGGGGGGGTGCGGGAATAGGGGACAGGCTTTCTACCCACCCCAAGCCTGTCCCCCTATTCCCGCACCCCCCCCCCCAAGCCTTTCCCCTACTCTCGCACCCCCTTAAAATTAATTAGTCTATATATTCATTACTTACAAACACATAACAAAATACATACAGTAATGATAAATACATAAACATAATTAAATATATTAAATATTTTCACACACAATAAATACATACAGTACTGATAAAAATAATTAAATATTCAATACTTTCACACACAAAAAAAAAACTACATAATCGATACAAAACTTAAACATAATAAAATATATTCAATACCTTATCAGATCTACCCACCTTGATATAAACTCCTTGGCCACATCATCCATCTGAGGAAGGTATCGACTGACGAGGGCGCCACTGGTGACAGGACGCTGAACTACACGACGAACACGCCACCATTCATCCTCCTGCCTGCATTAATTAACACGAGAATAATAATATCTTCTGGGTGAATTGGAAGGTCTCTGATTCTTCCAAACTATATACCAAGAAACATTGCATATAAATGAGTCCTTCAAATATTGCCACGAAACACACCATTCATCCTCCTGCCTGCATTAATTAACACCAGAATAATAATATCTTCTGGGTGAATTGGAAGGTCTCTGATTCTTCCAAACTACACCAAGAAACATTGCATATAAATGAGTCCTTCAAATATTGCCACGAAACACACACACCTATATGGAAGGAGCTTGTTTCGTGGCATGGTCAGGAGGAATTAGAAGCCTTCAATTGTCATACACGAGCACACAAAAAACTTCCCATTTCATCAACATATACACAAAAAACTTTCTATTGCATCAACATATACACAAAAAACTTTCTATTGCATCAACATATACACACAAAAACTTTCTATTGCATCAACATATACTAAAAACTTCCTATTGCATCAACATATACACAAAAAACTTTCTATTGCATCAACATATACTATTCTGTACAGTCGGCAAAATAAGTATTGTAACTCCCCTATGGATAATTATAGTTAACTTCAATGCAAGGATGGGTTCTAATACTTTTTATAGCTAACTTCAATGTAAGGATGATTTCAATACTTTTTATAGTTAACTTCAATGTAAGGATGGTTCTAATACTTTTTATAGTTAACTTCAATGTAAGGATGATTCCAATAATTTTTATAGTTAACTTCAATGTAAGGATGGTTTCATTATTTTTTATAGTTAACTTCAATGAAAGGATGGTTCTAATACTTTTTGTAGTTAACTTCTATGTAAGGATGGTTCTAATACTTTTTGTAGTTAACTTCTATGTAAGGATGGTTTTAATACTTTTTATAGTTAAATTCAATGTAAGGATGGTTTCAATAATTTTGTTTTGCTGACTGTACCTACTCTGCCAATATTCCTGCCCGTCCCTGGAAGATGTGGTCATGTAGGTGTGTATTTCCATCAGCGCCTCCTCGACTCCTAATCTTCTTGAGTGACGCCATGCCAGGTCTGAGGGGATTGTACATTGTGGAGCGTAGTAGTGTTTCTAAGTCCTCAGGTTGTGTGATGAAAACCAGGTGTGGATGTCCAGGCATGTCTTTACGGAATATGGGCCCAAATTCCTGTCTCACCGCTTCCCAGAAGAGGTACACCCGCTGGGGATCGAAGGCTGTTTGGTTGGGAGTGTATCAGATTCATTATTGTACCCTAAAGAAAGCTTTTTTTTATCTTTTTCCTTACAGCTATCAACTATAAATGGTCAATATTGTGGATTAAAATGGTGAGAACTGGTGATTATGGCAAGCTTTCTATTCCTTTTTGTACCCTAATGAAAGTTTTTTTTTATCGTTTTCCTTACATCTATCAACTCTAGTGGATTAAAATGGTGAGAACTGGTGATTTATGACAAGCCTTCTATTCCTTTTTGTACCCTAGTGAAAAGCTTTTATTTTTTTTTTCCTTACAGCTATCAAATATAAATGACCAGAAAAGTGAATTAATAGGATGAGAACTAGTGATTTATAGGTGGTTGGTTCTCTCGATTTAATTAAACTTTCCCCTTTAAAACATAATACTTCAGTGTAATAATGGAAGCATATTTATAGCAATACAAAACTTGGAATTATTAATAGATTTCAATGCAAAAGTCACTATCTTATCTATATATACACTCAACATACCCTCTCACTCAATGTACCCTCTCACTCAATGTACCCTCTCACTCAATATATCCTCTCACTCAACATACACTCTCACTCAATATACCCTCTCACTCAACACACACTCTCACTCAACATACCCTCTCACTCAACATACCCTCTCACTCAACATACACTCTCACTCAATGTATCCTTTCACTCAACATACACTCTCACTCAACATACCCTCTCACTCAACATAACCTCTCACTCAACATAACCTCTCACTCAACATACCCCTCTCACTCAACGTACCCTCTCACTCAACGTACCCTCTCACTCAACATACCCTCTCACTCAACATACCCCTCTCACTCAACATAACCTTTCACTCAGTATACCCTCTCACTCAATGTACCCTCTCACTCAACATACCCTCTCACTCAACATATCCTCTCACTCAATATACCCTCTCACTCAATGTACCCTCTCACTCAACATATCCTCTCACTCAACATACCCTCTCACTCAACATAACCTCTCACTCAACATATCCTCTCACTCAACATACCCTCTTACACTCCTCATTTATTTACCTTAATGACTGAACACTCCTTATTTATCTATTCACCTCTATGTCTTATTCATTTACCTAAATACCTAAACACTCCTTATTTATTTATCTATTTACCTTTATGTCTGAGCATGTAGGGAAGACAACCTACAATGGGCCAGGAACGAGGGCCAGGAAGTTGAGAAGCTGGACGAGGTATTGATAAATTCTTATACTCCTGTGTTGTCATACTGTCATACTCCTGAAATTATTACAAGTATTATCAATATAAGAGGATATAATAATAATTTTGTAATGGTCTGGAAACAACTTACAATGATTACTACAAGTGTTTAAAAGGATCATAATAATTTTGTAATAGTCTGAAAACAACTTACAATGATCACAAGTATCAATATAAAAGGATATAATAATAATTTTGTAATGGTCTGGAAACAACTTACAATGATTACTACAAGTGTTTAAAAGGATCATAGGAATTGTGTAATGGTCCGAATACAACCTACAATGATTACAAGTGTCAAAAAGTGTCATAATGATTTTGTGATACTCTGAAAACTGTCATACACATGCAATGAATATAAGTGTCACTCAACATACCCTCTCACTCGTCAACATATCTACATACCCTCTCACTCGTTAACATATCAACATACCCTCTCACTCGTCAACATATCAACATACCCTCTCACCCAACATACCCTCTCACTCGTTAACATACCAACATACCCTCTCACTCAACATACCCCTCTCACTCAACATACCCTCTCACTCAACATACCCTCTCACCCAACCAACATACCCTCTCACTCAACATATCCTCTGGGTCGAATATGACATCAGCGTTTTCTTCCATGAGGTTGTAAGCTTCTAAGTAAGGCGACCCAGGAATGGAACTTGATGCAGGGTCCAGATACGAGGGCTCAAGTTGTGCCTGGCTATCAACAACAAGGCTTTCTTCTACAGGGTTGTGTTGTTGTGAGACCAATCGATGCTGTTGTTGCTGTTGTTGTTGTTGGTACAGGCATGACGACAGCAGTGAAGGAACAGCGACGGATGGTGAAATGGGACTGTTATTGTTGTTGTAGGTGGTGGTGTTGTTGGTGTTGGGAAGCGATGGTGAGAACGAGGAGAAAGAGCAGGAGGAGGAGGAGATTCTGTTGTTGTGTCCTCCACCTACACCACCACTGCCCAACACAAGTCGAGGTAAATGCCTCCATGAACGCATCTGGAAAACACAGGATACATTATGTCTTAAGGAACCCTGTGATGTTGTCAGAAAACTGGAGATAAATGAGTCCTTCAAATATTGCCACGAAACACCACTATATGGAAGGGGCTTGTTTCGTGGCATAGTCAGGAGGAATCAGAAGTCTCCAAGTCTCACACACACATTATCCTTTTAACACAGATTCAGTAAATCACTTAGTTAGTTAGTTAGTGTGTATGATAATAATGAATAACAACCTGATGTATAATACGTGCAATAATAATAATAATAATAATAATAATAATAATAATAATAATAATAATAATAATAATAATAATAATAATAATAATAATAATAATAATAATAATAATAATAATAATAAAAATAATAATAAAAATAAAAATAAAAATAAAATAAAAATAAAAATAAAAATAAAAATAAAAATAAAAATAAAAATAAAAATAAAAATAAAAATAAAAATAAAAATAAAAATAAAATAAAAATAAAAATAATAAAATAATAATAATAATAATAATAATAATAATAATAAAAATAAAAATAAAAATAAAAATAAAAATAAAAATAAAAATAAAAATAAAAATAAAAATAAAAATAAAAAATAAAAATAAAAATAAAAATAAAAATAAAAATAAAAATAAAAATAATAAAAATAAAAATAAAAATAAAAATAAAAATAAAAATAAAAATAAAAATAAAATAATAATAATAATAATAATAATAATAATAATAATAATAATAATAATATATACATTAATGGAGAGTATAGATGACTTGATCCAGACAGATGCTTTGTAACTTTTTTTTACCTTATAACTTTGTACTCTATTCTAACTAACAGGCAACATACAAGTGATTATTACAGTATTTAAGTTGTTACAAAAATCATCTGCTGTATCTTTTATATTATATTATCTTATCACTATGAGTGGACATTAAAGTATTGTACCTATATATAGAAATATTTGTAACTTTGTACTCAAATTTAACTAATAGACTACAAGTGATTATTTCAGGATTCAGTTGTTACATAATGCCTATTTAAGTTACATATTATTACGAAGAGTGTACATACATTAGTGTACAAAATATATTAATGTGTTTGTAACTATGTACTCAAATTTAACTAACAGACTACAAGTGATTATTACAGTATTCAGTTGTTACATAATCCCTAACAAGTTACATATTATTATTACACATAAATTAGTGTACAAGTGTGTTTGTAACTATGTACTCAAACTTAATTAACAGACTACAAGTGATTATTACAGTATTCAGTTGTTACATAATGCCTCCTTGTAATCTACATATTATCACGATGAGTGGACATGAAGCTTTGTATCTACAGTATTTGTAACTTTGTACTCTATCATATCCTTGACCTTTATCAACTTACAGTACTCATATTAAAAAGGGGGGAAGGGGGGGAAAAGGGGGGGAGGGAGAGGAGGACGGGGGGAAGGGGGGGGGAAGGGGGGGGGAGGAGAAGGAGGACAGGGGGGAGGAAGGGGGGGCGGGGGACATTAAAAAGGGGGGGGAGGAGAGGAGGATGGGGGGGAAGGAGGAAGGAGAGGAGGACGGGGGGGGAAAAGGGGGGTGGAGAGGAGGACGGGGGGAAGGGGGGGGAGAGGAGGAGGACGGGGGGGAAGGGGGGGGAGGAGAGGAGGACGGGGGGGAAGGGGGGGGAAGGAGGGGGGTATTACAGTACGATCTTTCTACTGCTGGTGGTGGTGGTAAATTTGGTGCAACTGATCGATTCCCCCAAACTATTCCAAGCAACAGAACACCATTATTTTTGTTCATCTGGTCCTGTTTCCTGGCATACTTTGGAGGAATCATGGCACTCCAATGTAACAAAAGTGAATTACCACCTTAATTAAAGACCCAGTGATCGTGTAAGAGAATTGGTGGCTTCTGATTCCTACTGACTATGCCACGAAACACACTTATTCCATATAGGTGTGTGTGTTTCGTGGAAATAT
>JAWQEG010000027.1:0-127547 GCA_033782935.1 Petrolisthes cinctipes
CCCTACTCTCCTTCCTTCCCTTCTTCCTCTACCCCTCCTTCCTTCCCCTACCCTACTTTACCTTCTCTCCCCTACCCTCCTTTCTTCCTTCTCTCCTCTACCCTCCTTCCTTCCCCTACCCTCCTTTCCTTCCTTCTCTCCTCTACCCTCCTTTCCTTCCTTCTCTCCTCTACCCTCCTTCCTTCCCCTACCCTCCCTTTCCCTTCTTCCTCTACCCAACTCTACTCTCTTTCCCTTCTTCCTCTATCCTCCTTCTCTCCTCTACCCTACTCTACCCCCTTTTCCTTCCCTCCTCTCCCTTCCTTCTCTCCTCAACCCTCCTTTCCTTCCTTCTCTCTTCTACCCTCCTTTCTCTTCTTCCTCTACCCTCCTTCTCTCCTTTACCCTCCTTCTCTCCTCTACCCTCTTTTCCTTCCTTCTCTCCTATACCCTCATTTCCTTCCTTCCTTCCTCTACCCTCCTTTCCTCCTTTCCCTCATCTACCCTCTTTTCCCTTCTTCCTCTACCCTCCTTTCCTTCCTTCCCTCCTCTACCCTCCTTTCCTCCTTCCTTCCTTCCTCTACCCTCTTTCCCTTCTTCCTCTACCCTCCTTCCTTCCTTCTTTCTCTACCCCTCCTTCCCTCCCTACCCTACTTCCCTCCTTCCTCTACCCTCCTTTCCTTCCTTCCTTCCTTCCTCTACCCTTCCTTCCTTCCTTCCCTCCTATACCCTCCTTTCCTTCTCTCCCTCCTTCCAGTACTCTCACTTCCTGCCTCCCTTTCTTCGTCTCTTATTTTCCTCTCTTTTCCTTCCACTCTATTCAACCTCACCTCCATAGCATTACCTCCTCCAGTTTGGGCTGAGGGGGCCATCTGCTTTGAGGGGCAAATTGGAAGGATACTAACTAATTCCTTCAAACTATACCAGGCAACAACATAATTATTAGAACCCCATGAGTCATACGAATAGGGAATAAATGTTTTGTAGCGTAAATTGGAGGGTCCCATGCAGTAGCCAGCAATAATGTGTGGAAATTACACTCGCAATCCAAAATAAGTATCCAGGCTTGTCTCATATAGCCTGATCGAGTATTAAGCGAACTCAAGTAAATATAAAACAGAATATGCGTGTAAATGGTTCACTAGTATATGTCAAATTATTCGAAACTTCAACAAGACCTGGATACAAATTTTGGATTGCGAGTGTACAGTCACGAGCACTAATAAGTATACAGGTGTGCTTCGAATATCTAGATACAGTAAATAAATGCACAATAAGATCTCCATTGGAATTACTTCGATGGTGAAATTGAACTGTTCGAAGCATCAACCAACCTGTATACTTATTAGTGCTCGTGACTGTACATACATTATGACTACTGTTACTATTTCTCCCTTGACCCCTCAGTAAGTAGTGACCTTTGACCCTCACGACACAGTTAGTTAGTTAGTTAGTGAGTCCTTTTCAATTAATCAAGAGGTAAAGAAAGATGCAATTTATGAGTCGAGTTTAACCTTGATGGTGTGGTTAGGTGGCAGGGGCAGGCAGGGGTTGGACAGGGTTGGGATTGGTAGGCAGGTTGGGTTGGAATGGAAGGCAGGGTTATGTTGGGATTGGTAGGGAGGGTTGGGTTATGTTGGGATTGGTAGGCAGGGTTGGGTTGGGAATGGAAGGAAGGGTTGGGTTGGGAATGGTAGGGAGGGTTGGGTTATGTTGGGATTGGTAGGGGAGGGTTGGGTTATGTTGGGAATGGTAGGGAGGGGTTGGGTTATGTTGGGATTGGTAGGGAGGGTTGGGTTGGGTTGGGAATGATAGGGGGAGGTTGAGTTGGGTTGGGATTGGTAGGCAGGGTTGGGTTTATGTTGGGATTGGTAGGGAGGGTTGGGTTGGGTTGGGAATGATAGGGAAGGTTGAGTTGGGTTGGGATTGGTAGGGCAGGGTTGGGTAGGGTAGAGTATGTCAGGGTAGGCATGGAGTGGTGGGTAGGTGCTATTAAGTAGATGGGGAGGGGGAGTATGTAGTAGAGGGGTAGAGGGCATAAGGTATTTAAATGGGAAGGTGGGATGAAGGGGTATGTGATGATTAAATTGGTTGTGGACTATAATAAAAAATAGGAGTACAGGTGTGTGTGTGTGTGTGTGTGTAGGTGTAGGTACAGTAGGTGTGTGTGTGTGTGTGTGTGTGTGTGTGTGTGTGTGTGTGTGTGGGTGGGTGTGTGGGTGGGTACAGTAGGTGTGTGTGTGTGTGTGTGTGTGTGTAGGTACAGTAGGTGTGTGTGTGTGTGTGTGTGTGTGTATGTGTGTGTAGGTGAGGGTACAGTAGGTGTGGTCATGCAGAGTGTGGGCGTGGTTTAGGGTATATATAAGAGGCGTCACGAGGTCAGGTTGGAGTCAGTTGTGGCGTCATACTCACGTCAACAAACTCTCTCTCCCTTCTCCCCGGGTACCTTCTCTTATGTCAAGGGAGGAGTGGGGACCTTTCTGCAGCAGACGACGCACGTTTGTTGTGGAACTTGGCTCTGTCTCTCCTCTGTCAGTGTAAATATGACAGCAGCAGTAATCTAAACCATTCATATCTGTGTTGATAAAGATTCCGTTCCTTCATTTTTGTTATTGATATTTATTGCAGTCATTATGGGAGTACCTATTTCAGTATTATTTTATTTTATCATCTCAAAGTGAAGAACACCATGCAGTCTCATGGCTTGTTTTGGTTATGTCATTCTTGCTGTATTTTCGTTGCTTACTGTTCCTCGCTGTGTTCCACTATTGCATTTATGTGTTGTGCTATGGAATCTCTTTACTAGATGTGTTCTTTTGGTTATATATATTTCCCCTGCTGCTGTTGTCATTCATCGCTGTGTTTCTCCTTGTTGTGCTAAGTGTCTTCATCCTTATGCTGGATCTTTCTTACTGTGTCCTTCTTGCTGTGATTCTTCTCGGTTCGTGGACTTGTATCGTACTGTATAATATAATCTTCCCTTTTCCCTTTTCTGATCCTTCACTTTCTTTTGACATCTTCTTGCTGTGGCCTTCCTTGTTATGGATATTTTTTATTATACCATATTCTCTTTTGTTAGTGGATCTAATTTCTTCTGTGTTTTTGTTTTTCCTTGATAATCTTTTCTGTTTCCTTTCCTTATTATGTCTCTTCCGCGGGTAATTCAAATGTTGTATCCTTTGTATACCTTCCTGTGTCTATTCCTTGTTGTAAATTTTCATAAGCAATTTGTAGTGCTTCCCTCGGTAAGGCTAAACGAACAAAACAAATTTATATTGTGTTTTAATTAATCTAAACAAAATTGGATCGATCAGCAGGATGTTTCAGTGCAGTGATAACAACAACAACAATAACAACAACAATAACAACAACAACAACAACAACAACAACAACAACATGAACAATAACTGAACTTACGAAACACGACCGTGATATTATCAGTTCCAGATACTGACCAAGAAAGAGGACAAACTTAAATAAACAACTTTCGAATGGGAAAAAAGTTTGAGCTAAAAAGATAAAATTACCAAAACTGAGAAAACAAAAATATATATATATATGAATGGAAACTTAAACGTAACTGAAAGAAACATGAGGGGCAGAGGTTAGCTGTAATCCCCCCTCTCTTCCCTCCAGTCCTCCTCCCACTCACTCGTTTCCTAGGACAGAACAAGAACCCCTCCAATACCAATACCAATACCACCACCACCACCAACACCTCTCCAGCCCCGAGCGACACTTTCCCAGACACTGTATTGAGAGGAATCCCCCCTCTTCCCTCCAGTCCCAGTCCCTCCCTCCCTCCCTTCCCACTCACTCGTTTCCTAGGACAGAACAAGAACCCCTCCAATACCACCACCACCACCACCTCTCCAGCCCCGAGCGACAATTTCCCCAGACACTGTATTGAGAGGGTACATACAAGATGGGACAACAGGCATGGGTGGGTGATGGGTGTGATGGTGACACTTGTACTGATGGGTGAGTTGACCATGTATACAGCTATTATTATTATTATTATTATTTATTTACACTTAGATCTAACACCAAGCACAGAGGGATTATCTAGTATTTTTCTGTCCTGTCGCCTCATCTGTTTCACCGAGACTCATGCACTGTGTTCATGGCCTCGAGAAATACGCATGTTTTTACACCTAATCATCTCGAGTCTATGAACATTTGTTATTTGCCGCCGGCTGTACACTCGTAATACGTAATTTCTGACCAGAGATGAACGGCAGGCACGACACACACACATACAGTTGGACACATGAATGGGTGGTACAGCCCAGGTGAAAGATACTTGTCCCATTTGAGTAACCAGTGTCTATTACCAGGTACTTGCTTTTTATACCATCCTCAATACTGACTTCTGCCCTGATGTCTCCTAATTGACACTAAGGAACTTGATATTGGGAGAAGATGGACCATCTTTCATTTGGGGCTGTACCACCCATTCATGTGTCCAACTGTACATACCCTGCATTCGAACTGTATTAATAAGTGTACTGGATGGGGAAATGAGCAATACCTGCAGGCGATTCGAAGCTTTCTGCTACTCACACTCTGGTCAGAAATTATGTATCACGAGTGTACAGTCACGAGCACTAATAAGTATACAGCTTGGTTGAGGATTTGACTCTGTCCAATTCTCCAAAGAAGCAATTTTAATGGAGATCTTATTGTGCATTTATTTATTGTCTCTAGGTATTCGAAGCACAACTGGATACTTATTAGTGCTCACGAGTGTACAGTACTCTCAAAATTTACCTCAAGAAACGAAGCTCCAAAGAGTCATAAATCAATCAATCTCTTGTGATATAAAAAAAAAAGTTGATTAACCCCGTGAACACCCGAGTATCATTATTAATTAATTTGTGTGTATCAACTAACTAACTCTAGACAACTTTATCATACATACCAGAAAACAAATAAAGAAGGTATAGAGGGTTCTTAAAAATATCTTATTGACTGGCCGTGTTATTAGCAGGAGCATAACTAACGCCAGATGATTATATTTAATTTAGGAGAACCATCGGAGGTTAAAAAGTAATTAATTAAGAAAAAGATTACACAGAACAGAGAGTGTTTGTGGTTCACCTTCCTCTTACTACGATTTAATAATATAGAATAAATAAACACACCAAATAAATAAATAAATAAATAAAAAATGAATAAAAAAATTAGAATGAATAGAAAATTAGGAAAAAATTAGAATTAGGATGAATAGTGATGCCAATTTGTTAAGGGGGGTGCGGGAATAGGGGGGGGGTTAGGGGGTGTGCGGGGGGTTTTGGGGTGGGTCACGGGAGTAGGGGAGACAGGCTTTGAGGGGGGGGGGGGGTTGGGGTAGGGAGGTGCGGGAATAGAGGACAGGCTTTCTACCCCCCCCAAGTCTGTCCCCCTATTCCCGCACCCCCCAAACCCCCCCCCTATTCCCGCACCCCCCAATCCCCTCCCCCCAAAAATCCTGTCCCCCTACTGCCGCACCCCCCTTAAGAAACATGTGATCGTGTATGTGAGAATTGGAGGCTTCTGATTCCTCCTGACAATACCATGAAAATACAAGCTCCTTCCCTATAGGTGTGTGTGTTTCGGGGCAATATTTTTTTGAAGGACTCGCTTAGCTTAAATTTTCTGACTACATCACAGGGTCTCTTAAATTAATTCCAGGTTGTGTCGCGTCCATGAAGGTGATGCCGGATGACGAGAGTGACAGAACAGCCAGGTGAGTGTGTGTGTGTGTGTGTGTGTGTGGTGGTGTGTGTGTGTGTGTGTGTGTGTGTGTGTGTGTGTGTGTGTGTGTGTGTGTGTGAGAGTGTGTTTGTGTAGTGAGTGTGTTTGTGTGTGTGTGTGAGTGTGTTTGTGTGTGTGTGAGAGTGTGTTTGTGTGTGTTTGTGTGTTTTGTGTGTGTGTGTGTGTGTCATCATGTCTGTCTGTTTTATACTGTCACGCTTGTCTCCTTGTCACTCCTTTCTTTCTCATAGTCCTGCTGTCATTCCTGTCATTTTTACTATAGCTTCCTGTCATAAATGTCTCTCTGCTCCTTAATTAATCTGTCTATATATTCTTTGTCTTCTTTTCCCCATCTGTCAGTGTGTAATTTCTTTTTATTATTCGTGTTTTGCCTATGCAGTGTTATATTCTGCCAATCTCCTTCTCCTTATCATCTCACCCTTTTATTATCTTCTGTGTTATATTATCTGTCTAAAATGATAATGTAGAATAGGATGATGTCCTGGGGTGTGTCAGTTCTCTCTCCTCTCTCTCTCTCTCTCCTTCTCTCTCTCTCTCCTCTCTCTCTCTCTCTCTCTCTCTCTCTCTCTCCTCTCTCTCTCACTCTCTCTCTCTCTCTCTCTCTCTCTCTCTCTCTCTCTCTCTCTCTCTCCTTATCGGCACACAAAAACAAATAAATAAAACTCACACACACATATTCTCTCTCTCTCTCTCTCTCTCTCTCTCTCTCTCTCTCTCTACTCTCTCTCACTCTCTCTCTCTCTACTCTCTCTCTCTCTCCTCTCTCTCTCTCTCTCTCTCTCTCTCTCTCTCTCTAATCCGTCACTCCCCACCTCCCTCCATTTCTTCTGCCTTCCTTCCTTCCTTCCTTAACTGAGACGAGAGTAAACACACACACACACATAATTATTATTATTATTATTATTTATTATGTCTCCTTTTCTGTCATCACTCGAGACAGTTATTTAGACGTGACTATTAATATGCAGTAAGGTTTGGGTGGGTGGGTGTGAGGTAGTAATTGAAATAGGGGTGGTTTTCATAATCTCTCTGTTTATGTGTGTGTGTGTGTGTCCTGCCTCTCTCTCCTCTCTCTCTCTCTCTCTCTCTCATCTCTCTCTCTCTCTTCGTCTCTCTCTCCTCTCTCTCTCTCTCTCTCTCTTCCTTCCTTAATTTCCACACCCCTTCCTCTCTCTCTCTCTCTCTCTCTCTCTCTCTCTTCTCTCTCTCTCTCTCTCTCTCTCTCATCTCTCTCTCTTCTCTCTCTCTCTCTCTCTCTCTCTCTCTCTCTCTCTCTCTCTGAAAGGAAGGGTTACCAGTTAGTCTAAAAAAAAGCCCGGTAATAATAATTGGCCTGACCCCACTTGACCTCTGACCCCACTTAGCCAAATTCACACACACAAACCCAGTCAACCAACCAACCAAACCGACCTACCTACATCCGCTTTCTGTAGGTACTATACATAATTGGATTGCTGTTGAATGTGTGGGTATAAGGTGTGGGTATATAGGTGTGGGTATATGAGTGTGTGTGGGTGGTGTGGGTATATAGGTGTGGGTGGTGTGGGTATATGAGTGTGGGTGGTGTGGGTATAAGGGTGTGTGTGGGTGGTGTGGGTATATAGGTGTGGGTGGTGTGGGTATATGAGTGTGGGTGGTGTGGTTATAAGGGTGTGTGTGAGTGGTGTGGGTATATAGGTGTGGGTATAAGGGTGTGTGTGGGTGGTGTGGGTATGTAGGTGTGGGTATATGAGTGTGTGGGTGGTGTGAGTATATAGGTGTGGGTATAAGGGTGTGTGTGGGTGGTGTGGGTATATGAGTGTGGGTGGTGTGGGTATATAGGTGTGGGTATATGAGTGTGGGTGGTGTGGATATTATAGATAGATATAAAGATAGAAAAACAGATAGATAGATAGATAGATAGATAGCAATATAGATAGATAGGTAGGCAGGTAGATGAATGGATAGATAGACAGTTAAACAGTGACTGCTTTACCTGTATTTCCTGATGTTGAAGATATTGATGATCCAGGCACGAGGTTTGTATGATAATTAATCAATACATGTTACCATCGACCTCCTACTAACAGGTTCACTTCAAGAGGACAGCAGTGAGTGTATCCAGCAGTAGCAGAAGCAGTAGTAGCAGTAGCAGCACTTATAGTTCCAGCAGCAGAAGTAGCAGCAGCAGTAGTAGCAGTATAAGCAGACAAAGGAGCCCTGGGACTAAGACTATAAACAGTGTAGGAGTAATTAAAGAGGAACCACGTAACCCACTCCCACTCCAGAGACAACTGGAGCCACGTAACCCACTCTCAGTCCATAGACAACTGGACCCACCTACCCCACTCCCACTCCAGAGACAACAGGAACCACGTAGCCCACTCCCACTCCCCAAACAACAGGAGCCACGCAACCCACTCCCACTCCAGAGACAACAGGAATCACGTAGCCCACTCCAACTCCCGAGACAACAGGACCCAAGTAACCCACTCCCACTCCAGAGACAACAGGAGCCACGTCGTCCACTCCCACTCCTCAGACAACAGGGATCTCGAAGCCCACTCCCACTCCCCAGACAACAGGAGCCACGTAGCTCACTCACTGGACAACAGAAATTCCGAAGCAAAATTCCTAAACAACAGAAATTTCGTAGCACACTCAGGGGACACCTAGAACTCCCCCAAACCCCAGTCTCCAAACAACCCAAACCCAAACCCCGTACCCTACTCCCATTCCAACCCCAAGTCCCAGTCCCTAAACAGGAGGACGTACCCCGTAGATCCCCACATGCAGAATCCCTCCTCTCGCACTCGTCGTCACAATCACCACTTTCTTTACACAGTCCCTCGTTCAGTCCATATAGTATCGTTGAAGATTCGCTCCCCAGGTTCAGTCTCTCTCACGGCCCTCAGTATAGCACTTCATCCATAACGAGGAGAGAACGAGGAAGAAAGGTGGAGAGAAAGAAGTCGATTGTTACTGAAGCCAAACAAGGGACCAGAAGGAGACAAGCAGATAGTGAGCGAGGAAGGAGAGGACGAGGAGGTTGGGGAGAAGACAGAAAGAGAGTAAAAGGTGGAAAAGAAGAAAGTAGAGAACGAAGTAAGAGAAGACAAAGTACGAAAGAACAAGAAAGGACAGACGAAAGACAAATGACAAGCGAAACACGCACTAAGATTAAACAAAGGCACGGCAGACAGAGAAAAAGAGGTCAAGCAAAACATAGAAGAGTAATAGAAACTTTTGTACCGGCTCCACGCACATATTCCACACTTACCCAGGCACCATATCCAACAAGGGATCCTGAAATACTCCCGCCATCTGTCTCAAAATCAGATTCCTCGGTAGTTCCAGTATCACATTTTATAACACAGTCTCCTAAAGCACCTCCAACAAAGGTCTCTAAAGTGCTTGCAACACCAAAGCCGAGAACATTGTCCACGCCTGTTTCATTGTCTCTTTCAGCACAGTTCTCAACAAATGCCCCAAAGACTACAACACCTGCTTCGAGAATATATTTTACACCACCTTCAGTTACTGTTTTCACACGCGACCCTACACCTGCTCCAAACATATTTTCCACACCTGTTTCAGTGCCACTTTCAACGGAGGTTTCAGTACAGGTACCCAAAATGTTTGCTACACCTGATTCAAAAATATACTTTGCACCTGTTTCTGGATCACCTTCAACTAATGTTTCACAAACGTTCGCTACACCCTCCCCACATACCACTACAAGATCATTTCCAGTACCTTTCTCAACGCCTGTATCAACGAATGTTTCAGAAACGTTCGCTACACCTGCTCCACAAGCCAATACAAGATCAACATCAGAACCTTTCTCGACGCCTGTATCAACAAATGTCCCAGAAATGTTCCTTACACCTGCCCCACATCCCACAAAATCTTATACAGCCGTCTCGATGCCCCTGTCTTTACAAGCATTGGTGCCCCTCGACCCCAGCACCGCTCCGTCCTCACTGGCTCCACTCTTCCTCGCATCACACCTCGCGAGTCAAATCACGACGATGAAAACAGGCTTGGATCACGGTCAGGACTGGATAAGCCTGAGATCAAGTCCACTGTTGGATGAGCCCCAGACCAATCAATACTCTACCTACGGCCAGATCAGACTAAATCCAAAGGAGAATCGCGGACACCGCATTAAGTTCACTTCAGGTGTGAATCAAAGCCACCAAGTCCATGACCGAGCAAGAACAAATACAACCCAAATTCAGATGGGTTCCGGGATACAGATACGAGTCCAAGGAATGAGTCCAAGGCCAATTATTCCTCCTAGTACCAAAAAAAATGTGGTACAAGATGAACTTCCTCAACAACAGCAACAACTACTACAAACTCTACAACAGCAAAATGAACTTATACTTCACGATCACGGGGGTATTCTTTATAATGTCCAGTTTTGGCCACGTGGAGGATCAGAGTCGAGGAGCTCTCAAACCAATAAGCATAATAACGAAGGGAAGGCTGATGGTGGTAAGGTAGGAGGGGACAAAGGACATACAAATAATAATGAAAGAGAAACGGAAACGAGTACCAGGTCAAAAGAAGTAATAATCATAACAGGGAAGAAGGTCTTAGAGTCATACGTGCCATCTTCTCTTCCCACGTCATCATCATCTCCATCAAAGAAAGCCCAACGAAGGAAAGTGGTTGTTGAGAGGAGACTAGGTTCGTCAAAGAGCAACATCTCAACCTTACATCCTTGGAAAACAATCTTGACATCACAACCACAGGGCAAAATCCCGATTTCACAACCTCAACGATCCCAAACTCTGACTTTACAACCACAACGAAAGAAAACTTCGACTTCGCAACCAGATAATCAAACCTCGACTTCCCAGGAACAGCTGCAGAATTCTACCTCTTCTTTCCCGCCCTCCAAAACAATCACGAGGCGTAAGGGTGAAGGAAACTCAATGAAGGGAAGGAATCGAGGGTTGAGGCGCTACAAGAAGCACTTACCTCACAGACCTCTCCACGTTCTTCATGGACCACCTTACGATCACTACAAGCACAGCAGAGCCAGCCTATCACCTGGTGGAACCTTTTCGTCAATACTCCCACCATCACCTCTTCGTAGACAGAAGGCTTACCGACACTACAATACAGTGACGAACAAGCCGCAAGATGAGAGATATCTCGTCTCGGGGAAACTAAAGTCCGAGCCTTTACTACCAACACTACCAGTACCACCATCTTTTGGCAACCAGATGGCCTACCAGGATTATCACAACAACTACCATGCACTGAAGGTGAAGGCTGATGTGGATGAGAGTTTATTTGCTTCTGAGAACCTAAAGTCAAATCTCAAACCAACCATTTCCCTCCAGCCGTATTTCAGTGAGGAATCTCCCCATAAACATCAACACAGTCATCGTCGTCACTCTTTCCCATCAACGGCACCACCATTACCACGAACAACACATTTTTCCAAGCCAACACTATCACCACGCATCAAGCTTCCTCCGTCACCACTATCACCACCAATACCAAGAACAACAACTTTATCGCCAGTTCGACTATCACCAACAAAACGACCGTCATTAAGATTCCTTCCAACAACACTGCCACCACAACTAACCACTTCAACAATGCTGAGAATTAAACCATATCGTCCACCACAACTACCAACATCACCACCACCACCAAGAATTATACCACATCTAACACCTTTACCAACACATCCAACTTCGCAACCTCCACCACCACCAAGAATACAACATCCAACTTCTCGTAGGCCTACATCAATACCAACACGACTGCTACATCCTTCATCACACCCAACATCATTACCCCCAAGACTAATAAGGCACCCAACATCCCTTCCGCCCCACTTAACACCCCTACCAAGACTACCACACATCCCATCATCACCACCACTAGATCTACCACCCCTTCTATACCCAACATCCCTGCTACCACCCCTACCATACCCAACATCCACGCTACCACCGCTACTACATCTAACATCCACATTTCCACCACTACCATACCCAATATCGACAATACCACCACGACCACCGCCATCAAACCCAGAGCCTGATTCACTTGGGAGCTCAGTCATCGGGAAAGCCTGGATGGACTATCCAGCCTACGCTACCATCCCTCGTACGAACTTCACTTGCACTGGGCCGGGGTTATATGCTGACACGCAGGCTGGCTGTCAGGTATGTATAGCCACAATCATATAACCACCGACACTTTCCTTACATCATGCAAGTAAATCAGTGCAGGCTGGCAGTATCATATCGAAATATAATCATACAACACCTTATGTCAACTCAACCCCCTCAATTATTATTATGAGGTGCTGCAAAATCATACATGTGTTGTTCTTTATTACCAAGATATTTACTACGATGAAAGGAAAGTGTTGGTGGATATTTGATTGTGGCTGTACAGTATATACAGGAAGTAAGTATGTATGTTCAGTATGGAGCCTATGTAGGGAAAGAAAGAAGATGAAAGAAAAGGAAAAATCAATTATTCATTTATTTTCTTAGTTTGGTTGGTTAGAGAGTTCCACAGGAAGAAACATGAAAATATTGCTAGGAAATAAGTTTGATTGATTGATTAATTTATATTAGGCGCTGCAACAGCGAAGTCATATAGCACCAGGAGCAGGTGATAGAGAGGTGAGACAGCAAGAAATGAGGAAATAGAAAGAAAAGAGGGACAGTTGAAGAACTGAAAGGGAGTGGCTGGGGCCGAAGGGGCACCCAAACCCTTAAAGTATTGCCTAAGTCACTACAGGTAATACCCACCTACGGGGATAGGAAAGAAGGAAAGAGTAGTCAATTTGTCCTACTAGAAGAAAAAGAGGAAGGAAAAGTCAATTCCTTTGTAAATAAGAAAAAAGAAAAACTTCAAACTTTGACACCTCCCCTTGTCTTTACATTAATAAAAAAATTCTGTGTTGCAGGTGTGGCATATCTGTGAAGCCAACTTCAGGCGCCACTCCTTCCTCTGTCCCAATGGCACCATCTTCAGCCAACACCTGCTGACCTGCGACTGGTGGCACAATGTTCACTGCTCCTCAGCCAGCCACAACCACCACCTCTTCGGACAGGTGTTGCCTCAAGAAAGCCATAGAGTACCCTACAATAAAGTTCTTGAGAGAGTACATAAACAACCCCATGGTGAAGTGGACAGGGTGCATGCCAACAGGGAAACAAAAGGGAGATCAGTCCTTAAACATGGAAGATCAAAACCAGTACTGACAACACCAACAGAGTCAAAATATGTAAAATTAGACTCAGAATCAAACCTGAAACCCCCATCAATCCTCCATATAAGATCGGAACACTTAAAACTAAAGTCAAAACCAGTTCTAAAACTGCCTAAGATTCTCCATAGCCATCATATTAAGGGTAAAAGGGATCCAAGGGTCATTTACAAGACCCCAATACAGACCTCTCACAGACCTCGAGTACACCACAATTCCGCAGACACAGTCAGGCCTTCAACGCAGAGTCCAGTGGTAAAGGGGAGAGTTTATCCCCTCCACTCCACCTCCAGACCTCGTCTTCTCCCGTCTGTGCCCTTCGGAGAATTTGTGCCCTACGTTGGGAACTCATACCCCATGTTTCATATCAATAGAAATTACAGGAGACAGCGAATTTAAATGAGGTACAGATGTTTTGTGAGTGAATTAGAATTTCTTCAAATTATGCTGAAAAAAACCTCATTATTATCCAGGTATCATTTGAGGAATCAAGTGCCTTCCATTTCCTCCACTATGCATAATCCTCTTAATTTAAATTATTTCACATCTTTTGCCTGTCATTTTAGCTTCATTTCCTGTGATTTAACTGGTGATTATTTTCTTTTTGTACAAAAACTTTCCAATCTGTGTTGGAAACTGATGTGGCAACAGAACTCATTTATAACACTTAATGAAGACATTCGTTGTGGGATAATTGCTAGTCTACTGGCTCCATCAAACTCTGCTACAAAGTAGATTCCCCACTCACTTACTGAGGTACTTATCTATTTCCCGGAATTGTTTGGAAAAATTAGTAGCCCTCCAATTCAGCCTAATAAATTGTCCCCTTAAACATACTGTACTATTGTCTTCTAGATCTCATTCATCCCTGATCCTTCCCCTTTGTAACCTCCTGAGTTTGAACTATACAGTGGAAACCATTACCCAATGTTTTGCATAATCAAAGTTTGCAAGAGGGAGATAATGAAATGGGAAAGAAGCTCATGGGATGGGATGAATGGATAGGAAGTGGTGGAAAGTGGAGATGGGTCAGGGAAATATTCTCTGTGAAAATAGGCACTGCAGGATTAGCATATTTAGTGTGGTGAAAGCTCATTTTAAGGGGTGCGGGAATAGGAGGACAGGCTTGGGGGGAGTTTAGGGGGGTGCGGGGGGTCAGGGGGATTGGGGGGGCGGGAGTAGGGGGACAGGCTTGGGGGGAGTTTAGGGGGGTTAGGGGGGTTTTGGGGGGGGCGGGAGTAGGGGGACAGGCTTGGGGGGGGGGGGGGTTAGGGGGGTGCAGGAATAGGGGACAGGCTTTCTACCCACCCCAAGCCTGTCCCCCTATTCCCGCACTCCCCCAGTCCCCCCCCTCCAAACCTGTCCCCTACTCCCGCACCCCCTTATTAAAGTTATATCACAAACACAAGACTGGTTCAGGTTGCACATTGTAGTCTGAGAAAATAGTATTATACACTTGAGCACTCTTGGGTTCCTTCTATAAGTAAGTACATTATTTATTCCCTACAGATTGTTAACATCCAACTAAATACTATTATTGTGCAGCAAATTTCAAGTGAATGTATACACCAGAAAAGTTAATGATGTCATAAACTCCCAAAGGTTATTATTACTCTAAGTTAATAATTTATATATCGGTACACCATCTAAATATATACTGTACTTATAAATGATTCCTTACTATGCATTTATCAATTATATACACCTTGCCTTAACCTGTACAGTAGTCTATCTTGTCTGGCAGATGCTAACTTTTCACAGTCGATTCTGGTACCAGTTTTCTAAATTCCTTTCAACTGACTGATGCATGACTCTTAAGGGGGTGCGGGAGTAAGGGACAGGCTTGGGGTGGGTAGAAAGCCTGTAATCTATTCCTGCACCCCCCTAATCCCCCCCTAAGCCTGTCCCCCTACTCCCGCACCCCCTCGACCCCCCGCACCCCCCTAAACCCCCCAAGCCTGTCCCCCTTTTCCCGCACCCCCTTAACACATAGATGGCCATTTTCAACCAATCACATTCAGTTTTTTATGATATCTTCTGTAAACACTTATCAACAGCCAGAAACAAACAGCACCTGATAGCCAACACTGTAGTGTACATACTTAAAGCTGTGTGTCACTACAGTTTAAAGTAAACAATGTATAGTCGGCGGCAGAAGTCCTGTCACCTCACCTGCTTCACCAAGACATGCAGTGTTCATGGAATTGAGAAATACGCACGCTTTCTACACCTAATAATCTTGAGTCTATGAACATGCCGTTCCTCTGTGAAAAAGTGAGGCGACAGGACTTCTGCCGCCGACTGTACAACCCACTACAACTACTTATCAGTATGGTGCTACAGTACAAATGAAGCTACTGAATTGAAGTTATACACAGTATTTTTCAGTCCAATGTACTGTGCATCGCAATTAGAAGATACTAAAAAACTTTGCAATACCCCATTAACTACTTCACAGGGCTTCCATACCATTACAGTACAGTACTGCCAATCAGGCTTAATTGTAAAGCAATGTTTAAGATTAGAGCAACAGACCTGCTGAGCCAACTTGAATGGGCATAACATAAAACTGAAATATACATATTGATAAATATTTTATTTGTTTGTCAACATAGCTGGCCCCTTAATTGGATGAGGCTAAAGATCCTGGAGAAATAGAAACTGATCAAGACCACTGATTTTGCCCTAACAGAACTCTCCACACCACTACTGACAATGTTATGGTATAATATTTACAAGTTTGGACTAAAACTGGGCAAGCTAAACTTGCTGTTCCATGATGTACACACTCTGCTATTGTTGATGTAATGTATTGCTCTTAGGCATGTCTGGAATATACAATATAAGTTGACTACGTAAACTAAAACCTACTATAATACATACGGTACTGTACATCTAATAACAATGTGGCAGGTGCAGTGTCCAATTCTGGCATTAAAATTGTTGGGCTGACTGATCTCTCTTTCTCCGGGGTCTCTAGATGAAGCTGGAGGGATAAATACACTTTTTTTATCACTTTACAACACAGACAGGATCACAAGTGAACACATTAATCTTCTTTTTCACACTATGTCCTGTGGAATAAAATGTAAATTGTTAATTTACATTAATCACTGGGAGCTGTTGAAGTGCTCCAATCAAAACTAAACATGAAAATTTTTCCAAATTGTTTCATTACTCTCTGACACTCATAAAGCAAACATCAATCACAGTAGGGCTGAATTGCTCGTAAGTGTTGCACAAAATATGACACAACATCATGTATTAAATAATACTTGTACTAGTATAATGCTTTCAAAATTCTCAGTTTGCTCACTCAAGATTAAAATATATGAAAGATTTCCTGATGATTAATGATCAAGAAAAACACAATTATACTTAAATACAGCCCATTGTTAAAACCAAACTCAATGTCCAATAATGCAATTTGAGAAAATGTGCTAATATGCATAAGTAACTCACAACAGTGTATTGTATGCAAGATGAGAATTTTTTCATAGTCACTGTACATAATTTCTTAATATTCAAACAATAATTGAGCGAACTCTAACAGATTAAAAAACTTTAACATTCTGACAACGCTAACATATTTTACTGTACCGTGTCTATGAATATATTGAACTGATAAAGGTACTAGAAGGTACAGTAGAGTAGTTTCATATTTACAAAGGACAAAATTATCAGTAACAATGAAAAACATAGCAAATATTTTGAGTATACTATGTACTGAAAGATTAGACCATCTATAAAGTACTGTAGTATACTTTACCATACTGCAGAGAATAGTATTAATGTTATTTTATTTTTAGCAAAATTTGACGCTTGAATTCCATTCCACAATAATAAATCTGAAACGTTATTTCTGGTGGTAAACAGGAGCTGGTTCATTGGACTGTGAGGTCTGCCTCAGAATCTTGTTAGTTAGGGACTACATTTCATATCCAACAAAAGTCTAATATCAAAATATATGTCACATTACATTTAAACAACATATTCTCAATCCAAATTTGTATTCAGGTACATGTACAGTACTTTAAACTACATCACATAACACTGAGAAAGTTCCATCAATTATGACAGGAAATGTATGGAATGAATTATGGAACTAGATCAGTACTGTGTCAGACTGCAGTATGTATTTGGAACTATGACAAATTGGATATTGGACAAGAATATTGGATTGAGACAGCAAAAGAACACTTTCATCATTAAATTGCACAACAAGTACTGTAATGTGATAACAGTGACATTAAAATCTCTTGAAGTGAAGTGGGACCCAAGGCCAGGTAAGATACCACAGTTATTGATGTTGAAAGGTAAGATACCACAGCCATATACCCTAAATTAGCATGATGTGTATAAGAAAACCAATCACCTCTCAGGATTTTCATTATTATAGGTGATTATATAACAGCCACAGACTAAAGTTTTGACTCATCCTCCAACCTACAATGTGTGATAATAAAGATGTAAGCATAAATAAGTAAGATGTATAGTAGTTGTAATTAAATGTGTATATCTCTTTAAGAAAATATAATACACTTTCTTCCCTTTAAATATCCATGGTCAATATGGCTATGGTTTACTGAGTGGAGGGAGGATAATTGGCTTGATGACTTCTATTATAATTATGACCTTCATATGACTGGGCATGTTAATTTACTATACATAATGGCTAGTAAAGTATTATTGGTCATATGACTGCACAAGTTTCTAATAGTAACTGAAGTACAGTAACCCGACATGTGGGTTATACGGCGACCTATTTTCTTCAGGTTATATATGTATTCAAAATTGACAACTGTGAAACCTTATTCAGCATATTTATGAGTATACTGCACAAACTACTAAGAACATAATTATTACATCATCTTTGGACTATAAATTATCATCTAAGGCAGTGTTTCCCAAACTTTTTTTGTCGTGTCCCTGAACACATATAAATTTTGGCCTGGCGACCCTCAAGGATGAAATATTATAACAGTATTATTACTAATGTTACTAATTATGTTTGAATTAGTTTTATTTCTAATCTCTATCTCTCTCTCTCTCTTATTTATTTATTTATTTTTATGTTTTATTAATTTTGTAGCCATCCCGCGACCCTCAGGAACACCCATGTGACCCTCATTTGGGTCACGACCATGGGTTTGGGAACCACTGATCTAAGGAATCATGTTTTCTCTGTGAATCAGTCTTTGTTTTTGTTTTTTCTAGCAGACAGCAAATTACCACAACCATTAGCACAAAGGCTACCATCATTAGGTCAGGAATTACACATCAGCCAATCAGATACAGAGCAAAAGCCACATGAAAATGAATATACAGTAATATACCTTAAAAATGTTTTATGTATTAAGAGAATCCTGGTTGAGAATCCCATTTTCATGGTTCCATACCACTCTCAGTTTCAGTTGATGCATATCATAGATACAATATGTGAGGTATCTGAGACTGAAGGCATTAAACCTTCACATCACATAATCATCCCTACCATCCATGGACTGATAGACTGATTATATTCAGTTTCATGAGATTAAAATACCTGAACCCCAACTAATTGATACAACCAAACACCAAATAGTCAGAAGAACAAGTCCAGAGAACTAGAACTAAAACACCAAAGCACATAATATGATGTGATGCACAGGCAAACAATGGGTTAATAAAATTACTTCAACATTGGACAGTTCAGTACTTCCATCACAAAGAGTATCACATATTGAGTGCAAAAGATGCATGGCCCCATATACCTATCTAGTGAAACACCTGAAAACTAATGTTAATAAACATAAAATCCCAAAAACTAAAATCTACTTTTCTATACAATATAATAGTACAGTATATATTAAATCATTTGATAGCATGATAATATACAGAAGTTTAATCAGAATAAATAGTACACAATCTAAGATATATCCATCCATAATTTTGGTAAAAACATTATTGGAAATTAAAACCTTTCAAAGCACATTAGTTTCTATACAGTATCTCTCCACGTTTAAACTATCACTGAAAGAAAAATGGACGAGAGTTGTGTCATGCATCGTGCACTCACTATAAAAATGACTATCAAAAGGGTAGGGCCCTGGACAGCAAGATTTCAGCAGAGTGGATTACACATAATATGTTGTAAAAAACTATACACCATCCGAGGAGTTTTTACTCACAGTCAACATAAGATCCTCCTCAAATGGTGCATTTTAAAAAATGACACCAGTTATCTCATTTTGTTTGGGCCCAAATGTTAAGATATTTTTTATAGTTAGTGCACGAACCCTCGACACTGTGGATAATATAAATAACTTCTGTATTGGCATTTTTCCTAAGACTACAAAAATATAAATTTAATAAGCATTGCACTTTTCTATGTCACATACAATCGTCAAGTATGCACATATCCTTACTCAATAAATATCTACTACCACAGACAAGATACAGCGCATTTATTTCTAAACCTGGTGAAAATGCACTAGTTCCAGCATCATACTGAATGTCTAAATTTTCAGTAAATAAATATCCCTATAATTATATGGTCTGATATAAAGTGAAAGAGAACTGGTGCATTTTCACAAGGATAAGAAAATGTATCATGAACCCATATAGGAGGGATTCAGCCTTGAAATTCCTACCCACTCTAGTTGACGGCTATTCTGAGTCAGGTGGTGGCTGGGATGTTGCGCTGTACTGGCAAAGAATGAAAGTGGGCGAATTTGTTAATCATATGATCTTAATCAGTAAAAAATAAACTTCTTCCAGGGAAACTTTATGACAATGGTTCCCATTCAGGGCTTCATTAATGAATTTCAAATAACCCACTGGAACTTCAAGTATATAAATGAAAAAAGAAAACAATGCAAAATAGTTTACTAATCAATATGACTTTCAGATAATCTACTTTTAATAGTGAATAATATTGCACACCTTGTGAGGCAACTGAGACTGCTGTGTCACAGCCATTGTTACTTTCATTCTAATTAAGACATTCTATTATACAACAAGGATCCAGAGCTCCACAGCTGAGTAAGTGGTTGGAAAAGAGTGAAAAGAAAAAACAATCTTGAGGTCCACAGCTACATGGTATTACTGTAAGGAGTCTGTGAATGTGACTATATCAGTACCAGTACACAATGAAGGATGAAAGTCAAATCCAATACAATAATTACTGTATTTACAACGAACCACACAGAAAACCAGCAACACATCAATGTCTAATAGTTAAGTATTTACCATATATTTTCATCAACTTTCTGGACCCCAACTATTATGGTCCCCACATTAGGTATTGGGGGGCCTGGCAAAAGACACACAGATAAAGATTAATCAGTAAAGGTTCTGTAGGTGTTCATGCTGCCCCCTTCCACATTTTCCCTCAGAATGGAAAAGAAGTATGGGATTCCTGCAAAGACAATCCATGTACTTCATACTAGAGAAGAGAATAACTAATCAGCAAAGGTACTGTAGGACTCCATGCCACCCAATGTTGCAGCCTCATGTTCACCCAGGATGTTAGACATGGCCACATCCCGGCGCTTAGATCCTGGACGTCCCCAGGGGTTACGGGCATAGGTGAAGTGAGCCTCAATCTCCCCTAGGCTGCGGCCCTTGGTCTCTGGCACCAAGAAGTACACCAGGACCAGACCCACCGCACACATGGTGGCATACACTGCACACGTCCCTGCTATCCCCGTTGAATTCTCCAGCCTGCAGGGAAAACATTTCCTAAGCTCTTCTATACATTCATAGTATTGAAGAAGCCACACTCAGTGAGCATTTTTACAGCAGGGGTCACTAGCCAACTGCATAAAGGCAATAACCCTTCAAGCCCTTAGCAAACCTTGTCATAAGGCCAATTTACTGACATCACTGAGGGGGTTTTAGGCCTTTGTGAAGTGTTGCATTATATATTACAATGAGAAGAAAGATACAACTGATATAAGTGATTATTTTCATGAAAGTGTGTTGTTTGATCAACATCACAACTTCCTTCACTTTATCTCCCCTTTCACCACAACACCATGCATGATGAACAGAAAATCATCTGTGCTAGAACTCCATGCTAATAATAATAATAAGTGGAAACCTCACCCAAAGTAAGTTTTGGTGATAACGAAGGCAAGGAACCAATTCAGGACTGCAATGACTGCTGAAGCCTTGTCCCTGGCCGCCTGAGGAAACATCTCTCCCACCAAGACCCACGTAACCGGCCCCACGCCTAAGGAATAGGAACTCACATACACAATGGCTGCCAGGATGCCCACCCAGCTGCCCCCTGCATGGAATAAAGGACACCCAAATATCAATGTAGACTGTAATACACGTGGACAAGATTTTCAAACCTATAAAATATAAACAAGAATATGTAGTCAACTAAGATTAGATTACTGTGCAGTTGTAAATGATATATATAGTTAAACTAATACCCTGTACCTGAATATGAACATGATTAATAACAATCATCATCATTCCCTTCAAGATCCCATTTATATATTTTTAAAATGGTGTGAGAATTCAGGTTCAAAAAGAAATAGGAAGAAAGAAGCAGAAGACAAGAGTAAATAAATATAATCAACATTACAGGCACTACAATAACAAACTAGATTAGCACTGACCAGCACCATTACTGGAAGCCACTTCACAAATAGAAATGGTGACCAGTGACAACCCCATGATTAAGATGGACAATATGAGCAGCTTCCGACGTCCCAGCTGGTCCACGGTTGCCACAGCCCCAGCTGTTGACACCACCTGTTGGTATTGGCAAGAGTGACTAAAATACAGACTATGCAGCTATGAAAGAGAGGAAGAGATAGGGATGCGATGGAGATGATGATCATTAGATGGGGACAGTTGGAGGCCACACAATAAGGAATAAGGGAATCTGGTAATAAGTAGACACATGTTTCATCTAGTGCAATATATATTGTACTATACTCTCAATCATACATATACCAGGCCTTCATCTCCATGCTGGAGGTAGCCCCATCACGTTGCACACCAACCAAAACACAAACACCTTCCTCCCCCACACACACACCTCAACCCTCCAATCCCTGTTGGAGGAGGGAGCAGCCCCCACAGCACAACCGCATCTCCTTGAGGGACTACAAGGGTGTGTGCAAAATATTAATGATAAAACTCAGGTTTACCTTTATAAACTGCAAAACCAAAATATACTTTGGATTATCCCAACAAGTCCCACCACCAACCTTCCTGCTCTCACACACACATATACACACCTGCATGGCTGTGACTCCGGCAGCAGCCCATTGCTGACTATAAGAAGGAATGGCTTGGTGGAGGAAGGTGGAGCAGAAGGTGATGATGGCATTGTACCCTGAGCACCGATTCACTGCTGTTACCAGTGCTACTACTCCCAGGGGCACCACACATGAACGTAGGGTGAACACATCACGCCAGCTGTATGCATTGTACCTAAACGAGTGAGAGGGTAAAGGTGTATTTACAGACTGAATGACTTGTATACTTGGACAATTGGCAATATTAGTGTAGGGCAGAGACAGGGATGTGTTATGTCACCATGGTTGTTCAATATATATATGGATGGTTGTATGAGAGAGATGAAAGCCAAAGTGAATGGTCTGGGGGTGAAGTTGAGGCTGAATGAAGCAAATTGGTCCTTGGTGGCAAGTTTATTTGCGAATGACACTGTGTTGATGGCTGAGAGTGAAAGGGAGTTACAGAGAGTGGTAGACGAATTTCAGTCTGTGTGTAAACGAAGGAAACTGAAGGTGAATGTTGGCAAAAGTAAAGTGATGGTGTTTGAGAGAGCAGAAACTGAAGTGATTGACTTTGCTACACCTTACAGAGTGGAAGTACCAACTGGGACTAAATGTGAGATAACTCTGAGGGGTGAGAGGATGGAGGAAGTGAAGGAGTTTAAGTACCTGGGTACAGTTCTGTGTAAACATGGGAGTATGGAAGGAGAAATTAGGGAGAGAGCAGTGAAGGGTAGACAGGTCATAGGATCATTGGGAAGGATTATGAAGGGTAGAAGTGTGAGTATGGAGGTGAAAAGGGGACTGAGAAATAGTATAATCCTGCCGACACTGACATATGCATCAGAGACATGGACATGGAGTAGGGTGCATCAGTCTAGAATAGGTGCTGTGGAAATGAGTTACTTGAGAGGAGCATGTGGGGTGTCTAGGTGGGATGGAGAAAGTAATGAGAGTGTGTACGAGAGATGTGGTATGAGTGAGAAGGCAATTGGTATTGAGTGTGGAGTGGTTGAGAGAGTGAAGCGTAATACACTGAGATGGTTTGGACATGTAGAGAGAATGCAAGGCGAGGAATTTGTAAAGAAGGTGTATGGAAGTGAAGTTGTGGGACTTGGTGTGAGAGGCAGACCGCCGGTTAGATGGCAGAACAGAGTGGAAGAGTATGTAAAGGAGAGAAACATGACGGGCAGAGGAGGGCTTGAACAAGTAAGGAGGGAGTGTTGGAACAGGGAGAACTGGAGACACTTCTGCCGTGGCCACCCCCTTGGGGGGAGTTCCCGGAGGGAACGAGGCGTCAGAGCTATAGATAGATAGATAGATAGATTGGCAATACAGTATTACACAGATATGTTGGACGAATGTCTCAAGAGTGACTTCATTCCTCAGCAGCACCATCCCACCCATGAGATCATTTGAGATGGAAGAAACTATTACAAGTCAACAAATCTGTCATGATATTAGTTACTGAAAGCCTTCCTCCAAGAAGTAATACTGAAAAAAACTGCAAATACTATATAATTCATATTTTAAGTATCATTATCATCATAACCTCATCTGTTGACAGTGAGGCTCCCAATATCTTTAAAGTGGCCACTGGTGAGGTACGAGTAACTGGCCAAAACACACTCAATCCATTGCATCTACACTGAGGTGCGTACTGGCTGGCTTTGGTGGAGATAATCTGTTGCAACTCATATTCAACACAGTAGTGTGGTCCTCGCAGCTTTCTCAGGGCCTCCCGTGCTGGGTCCTCTCGTCCACACGCCACCAGCCAGACAGGGGAGTCAGGGATGAAGAACGTTGCAATGAAGTACACCACCACCGAGAAGGACCCGAATATTGCCAGTCCCCGCCAGTCAAGAACCGCACCTTTAGTGAATGAGGCAGGGTAGCATTGTGTTCATAGAAATATTAACTAAAAAGTGTGGTTATGGTGATATCAATTGAATAGAAATGCAATTACTGAAAAAGTAATTACATTATGTAATACTGTCCTTATGGGAAAAAAAAAGGGGCAAATTTAAATTTTTAGTATTAACAATAGAATCACACTTCATATTTCAAAACAGGGTATATAGCACCTACAATGAAACAAAATATCCACTTTCCTGTACAGTAAAGTATTGCTAAAATAAGCATTACTAATAGACTTGGGACTTAAACACTTTCTAAACATATACAGTGAACAGTATATCCCTGCAATTAAGTGTATTTGGCATTAGCTGATCTTCCTGAAACGAATAGATTACAAGTACAGGAGCGTAAAGTACAGTACTGTTAATTTGGAACTGGATTTTCTTGTAGTAACGGCTTGATGTAGATAACTGGTAAGTGAGATTGTATAATTTCCATAAGAAATACTCTAATTGTCCAGTTTAGGTATGTGCTACACACTCTCAGACTCGGCTGAAATACATGTAGCATCTGTCATATGTATTTGTGATTCCATTTCTCCGGTGTTGTACATATGCTAAGCCCCCTGGTGCCGTGCTCCCTCTTTCCTATCCCCTACCCAAAACTGGTCAAAGGTTTATACACACATATATACAAATACAGTAATCACACACATACAAACACACAGAAAGACACAAAAACAAATATAAAAGCATAGACACATACAAACACACAGAAAGACACAAAAATAAATATAAAAGCAGACACATACAGTACATACACACAGGGACACAAGTGAGCCTGCAACACACACATTACTATACACCCTCAATCTACAATAAATAAATATATTCTTGTATCCACTACTTCATTTTACACTCGGTGCCTCATTGAAGATCACCAAATGTATTTCTAGGCTTCTGTTATTCATTACCATACAGATTAGGTGTTTTAGTGAGCCTGGGCTAAGTCTGAGGGCCACCTGTACACATACATACACAATCAAAAATATACATACACACAAGCACAGAATGGATCTTACACCCACATACATACATACACACAAAGCCACATGAGGGAGCCTGCCACACCAAATGCAGTGAGTCTGGCATGCTTTAAGTTGAAACATGCCATTCAATATTATGTGTACTTCCTTATACGTGAACCAGGACATGTTGTGCACAGCCAAGAACTAGAATCTAGGGATGTAAGCTGTATTCAGAATGTATGGTATTCTATCATTTCAGTAAGTGGGTTCTATTCTCAGGTCCAAATCAAGTGACAAACCTGAGTGTCAAGGGGTAAGACATAGTCAGCAAATTGGACGCTAATAAAAGAATCTCACCTAGGAGAGCAGCGATGAAGATGCCAAGGTTGACCCCAAGCTGGACGATACAACTGAGTGCCCCACGGATCGAGGAGTGAGCCACTTCGCTGATGTACACTGGGGCAGCTGTTGTCACCACCCCTAACGACACCCCCGTCAGGAACCTGTCGTATTATTTAATATTATCATTACAATTGCATTAATACTATTATTATTACTATTATTCACATTATCCTTTACTCATTGACAATCATCCTCCTCAGAAATGGAAAAAGGTATGGGTTATCTGAATGGTGACTCCAGCCAGAAGACTACCCTTTCCAGTACCAGAGAGCTTTTTTATTAGAAAAGCAGAGCAAGATAGATTTTTCAACAACAGGAAAGATTTAAGGATAATATGCAAGTTACTATATTAATACAATAGGACAAATATTGCAGAGGGAGAGTAAAACTTAAGGAAGGGTATTAACTACTTAAGGATTATGACACTTATAGAAATTTTATGGAGAAGTAAAAAAATGAGACTAACATACAGATAAGAAACTGCTGTGATTAAAAGAAATATCAAACATGGAGGGCTATGGTAGCAAAACTGTAATAAAGTTAGATAAAACAGTACAGTTGTGGACACATGAAACAGATACAGTATACTTCCAACAGGCCCCTTATCGAGCATAAAACAGGACGCACCCCTTCAGCACACAATGTCTCATCCTACCTTATGCTTAGGTGTGTCTGTTTCATATGTCCACAACTGTACATAGAATAAATAAATTCAACTACACACCTGCCCGCATACATCATATAGACATCAGAGGCTGCGGCAATCATGATCCAGCCAGCCACACGAGGGAGAGCAGAGGCCAGCACTGCCCTCCTCCTACCCAGGCCAATCACCCACCATGACACCATTGCACCCAGACAAGCCCCCAGCAGCAGCAGTGACCCCAGCCATGATGCCTCCTGTTATTTTAATCAAAGCTGTACTTTAGTTGGTATACAGAGCCATGATTTCTTCCATCACTGGTATCCAAAGTTATAAAATTAGCTGTAACATACAACACAATATACTGTATATATGATTGAGATTCATCCTGTTATGGGTGCCAGGGTCAAAGTATTCAGTTAGTCAAGGACTTGCAACTATTCATTAATGCTATATAGTATATAACTCAGAAGGTACAATAAAAAGATACGATACACAGAACTACACTATTTACCATGCTAGAAATATAAACATTTTGAGTAGGTTTCTGTATTTATAAAATGTAGATTTGTACTTAGGTGTATAAATGTTTCAATTTATTTTTCTTCATTAATATAACTTCATTTATGGAAAACGTTAAAGGAAGAAACTATAGAAACGGTGTACTGTATTTTGACGAGTCGAAAAACTGCACTACTGAATAGCTACTCGTGGCTCACCTCCTCAGTCAGAGTGAAACTTGTCACGACATTCTCAACCTCTCTTTTGACAAGGATGGAAAAGTTGCTGTTCTCTGTGTCATTGATCCACGTATTGTTGTCAATGTCCAAACGTGTGATGTTGGGTGAGGCATCAGTTGTCATGATAAAGGGAGTTGTGACATCAGGTGCAGATGTTGAAGTGATGTCAGGGGAAATGGTTGAAATTACATCCGAAGATTCAGTGGAATTGGAAAGACTATCTTGCAGGAGGGTAGGGAGGGCTGTGGAAAGGTATCCTTCGAGTATACCCCCAGAAATGGTGCTCAGGCCCATTACACATGCTGCGATGATCTGCAAGTTTATCACAATTAAAACTGCAAGAACATCAGTCTTGGAGGAGGGTGAGGAGGGTATACTGGAGTTAATGGAGGAGCATGGGAAGGGTTAGAGAGAGGAACAATTCCCTACATATATAGTCAACCCATTCAGCCAGTAGGCTACCATACTGGCATATCTTCCTGAAAGAACAAAAAAATTTTAAGAGCTTGTAATAGACATTTCTTTTTCAAGCTGTATATAAATATTGCTATAAAGATTTTCATTAATTTAGGCCTTTCATGTTTACGTAATAAAATTACATGGAAAAACTAATCACACTAAGAGTTATGGTTACCATAAATACCAGTAAGCGGATTGTTAAGGGGCCAATACACGCACAGGCCAGCCTGAAGTGGCTGGCCTCGCCCTGGTCTCACTTGCCCATACACGACTCAGTCCATGGTTCAGTCGGCCTCACATCTCTAGCTCAGTGTTAGTGAAACTCGGTTTAGTAAGAGTGGCCCCTTTGCATGTATGGGCCCCTTTACACATAATCAAGCATAGATATATCAGCAGTTGCATAAGTCTAATACTGTATTTATAGTTGAACACACCATAACATCATTACCACCATTATCTAAAAAAAAAACAGCAAGTGCATATGTGACTAATTATTATTCCAGCTCAGAGAATAACACATAAGGAGATATAACAACAGTTTATATTATATATATATATAATAACTTGTTGGTTTTTATATTCCCAGTGGCATGCATTAGCTATTATTATCACCAAAACAGCTGTGCTTTCCAAAATATTCTGAACTTAATGTTACCGTAGAGGGAATATTACAATCTTTAAGGTCACCAAATACATCCAGCATAAATATAGAATCACTAAAGAATACTGTATACTGTATCAATGTACATGGTAAGCACCCTCAAACACACCTCAAACTTATGAATAACGGCCTTGGCTCCATGCAGGGACTTGGCACCAGGATAGAGCTCGTCAACGTGGACGGATCTGTCCGGTACTACCACCACCACCTCCCCCTCCTCCCCTGTGTCCTCGGTCATCATGGTGCCGGCCAGTCACACCTCACCACACAGAAAGCACAACCACACCCACACACGTTAGGAAAAAGACAACAAGGACAGAAGAGCAATTAACCAAAGTGACTGACCAACAATTCACACACACTCAACCAACATGGAAAAAAACACACACAGTACCCTGCACCACACAGAACATACTACATACAAAAAGTCACCATACTTTAAGTAAGAAAAAGCAGACAGGGACAAGAAAATGATTTAGTATCACAAGCATTCAAGCATGACACAAAACCCAGCACCATATACACACAGGAGCAGGGAGAAAGCAGAGGACTGAAGAAAAGGGATAGGCCTAATGAAATATATATTTTGTATAGAATAATAATGTTCTTCTCATAACAGGCTACAAAGGCTGTGTGTATTTGGAAACTGAGATGATTTGGAGAAAAAGAATGGAATGATATGAAGAGTGTAAAAAAGTACTAAGAATGGTAGAATAGTAGTCAAGTATCAGAAGGTCAGAGAATGTGTGATTAGAATTTAGAGATAAGTGAAGGAATATGGATGATGGAGAAGTGTGCATGTATGAAAGGAAGGAGCATGGAGGATATTATTACAGTACTGAACTGTATAAGTAATTCAACTGATGCTCCTGGGATGCATACAAATTAAGCATCATATAATAGTACCAAGAGGGCAATGTACTGTACAATACAGCAGTAGCATGTGTCATAACATTCAGTGCACAAACCTCAAATGCACTGGTCCTATATACTCTACCATTAAAGTAAGGAGCAACTAATTCCAAAAGGGTAGGCTAGTCAGATAAATGAATGCAAGTTAGAAAAGATACCAAGTGATGATCTAAGAAGGAAGATGCCTGTACTGGTAGGGAAGAGAATACAGTTCAGAAATTATGATGGACGCTGGAGTAAAGTAAAGTGTGTAAAAGTAGGGGAGAGGATGCTGTTAGAAACTTCAGGATAAATACTTCACACACATACTTCAGAGTCTTCTTAAGCCCTCAGTACACTCTCCTATCATTCCTCACTTCAATTCAGTGGCTTCATGCTGATATATTTTTCTACCTGTGGAAGGCATGAGGTACTGTAGTATACAATACAGTCACATAACATAGTTTAACTTATAAAAAAAAATACAGAAGTATTGTAATCTAATGGAAAGAAAAGATTGGCATCTTCCACCATCTACAGTTTGCAATATGTATACATGACACCACTTTTAAATATACAAGTAGAATCTCACTATCAGTAACCCTCATGTGTGCTGCTGCTTCACAAGCATAATACCCTACACATTATTCTGGGTCATGGCAAGTAACAGGTTAAAATGTATCTATTTTCTGAATCCTTATAAATATAAGGATTTTCAATACACAAAAATGGTAGCAGGATGGGCATGTGTCATCAAGAAGGTTAAGTGCAAATGTACAATTTCATTATCATATCAGTAAGAGGCCCACAGATAACAAATAACAGCACTTTAAACTATTCACAGTAAGTGGGTCAGTACAAAAATATAGTCCCTATTCCTATACTGAGATTTTCTCTTCCTTGGCTTAGTTACGAGAAATAAGGGGCCCTCCAATCCAATCACAACAGTTGACTCCGATAAGATGTACAGTCGGCGGCAAAAGTCCTGTCACCACATCGACGGGGTCTTGAAGTAAGGTATGGAAATATAAGCTTCACAGGCTCGTAAACTGAAGAAGCAGAAAAGTTTATTATTTTGCCCCCTGGATATTATAATTTTGTATGATGAATGTGTTTGTTTAATGATTATTCTCTATGTAAACCTTCAAGAAGTTCTGATGGAGGCGACAGGACTTTTGCCGCCGACTGTATATACAGTATATTTATAATAAGTCTGCTGCGTTAATCCTGCATCTTTTATATCAATATAAAAACCTATATACTGTATTCTGTACCAAAACTTTTCAAAGCTCTCATATCTCAGTCATGTAACATTAGGATGATCAGGTTATGAATCACTCTATAACAACATTCAAATAATCAGCAGCTACTGCTATCAATATATACTGGCCCTAACTCTAGTAGGTCTAAAATATTACATAAATAAATGACTGATGCAATTCTTATAAAATGTTTCGGTCTTAAATTTTATTTCATATATACCCTATAATAAGCCATTAGCCTATTTTCAATTAATATATATGTAATGACCATGAAAGACATTAATAGCCATAACTATAGGTGGAGAATATGCTATCCATATAAGCAAATTAAAACCATAATATTTCTGTACTATGCTTCCTGTTACTGATCTAAAATATTGTAAATACAGCAGTGTGATATCCTGAACCATCCCCTGACCCAACTCTCAGTAGCCTATTACCTTATGCACTAAGTTAGTGACATTTATCCCTGTTTATCAACTATTGCACATGTGACTAATTATTAAGAACGGTAAATTTACAGAAGAACTGGGTTCACTATATTGTGTATTTTAGTATCATTACCCACTATTTTGGACCATTCTAAAACACTTTTATTCTATGGTGTTTCTTTCGGAGATGCCCCGTTTTCGAGATATGCCCCGTTTTACAAACATAATTTGGAAATTAGTCTGACCTCACCTGACCTGACCTAACCTAACCTAGACAACATCAGACTACCGGGACCTAACCTGGGCAAACTACCGGGATATAACCGGTGTAAACTATCATAAAGTGACTGGGGCAAATTCCCAGGACCTAGCCGGATGTGGTAACACTGCGCGATCCTAGCCAAAAACCCAGTTATTCTGTAATAATACCTTAAGAACTCCTTGGTCTTTTGTAATTGCTTTTAACTGTACCATTGATCAATTTTAACATTGTATGACGTTTTCTAATGTTAGTGGTAATGATTCAGAAGTATTTTATAAGCAATAAACAGCAAATAACTACCGGTATTAGTTTCAATTTCTTCCACTTAATCTCACCCTCAACACCTGCATCATAACCACCGATTGGAAATGCTCGAGTCTTTAATAGTCTTTATTATTCACCAATCTTATTTTTTCTTCCTCAACAGACCACAACAACTCAGCATTACTTCACTTAAATATTCTCAACAACCACATATATATATATACACAGTCACATACATCTAAGGGACAAACAACATTATCAGCAGAACAAGAACAATAAAGATGTATATATAAATCCTGTAAAATAATATACTATACCAATGAGGACAGACAGGGTAAAATAAATTAATGGTCCCTGTTACCACCACGACGACGACCGACACACTCACGGTTTGTTGTTTATTTACCTGTGCCTGACCAGTAGTAGTGTTCGGATTGATGCCCTTGACTACGCCTTGGGTTTATTAATTGTCTATTATATTGTATCTATCTATCTATCTATTTGTCAGTATAGGCTAGCTATCTGTTTATCTAATCCTCGAGGTCACAATTGCAGATGGGGTGGCCGTGAATTTAGTTCGTATCTCCCATAATAATGCTCGCCTCTCTCGCCAACTTACATAATAATTCTCTCAGCACTATTCCTTCACCTCATCCTGAGTCTTGCCCACCGACTCATTCTTGTAATTAACACACCTTCTTAGGCAGCCTCACACTCTCAGTTCGCTCAGTGTAACCAAGACACCTCTAGGCGTTCCTGCTGATATTTAACAAAGCATTTATTTAATAATCTCCACTTCGCTTATCATCCATATGATTTCATTGCGCGCAAAATCAAATTATATTTGTAGAAAGTGGTACTGACTACTGACCTCTTGTAATCTCAGTTAGCCTACTATACATGAACTATCATTGTAGCATAGCTTGTTTGGTTGGATGCATTTCTATCACATGCTCAACATATTTAATTACTCATTACCATAGTTATGTAATCACTCATGCCTGCAATGTTTTAACTTTTGTTCGTCTATATGTTTGTAACCAAATGATCTAAAATACATGCTGACGGAATCTGATGAAACTTCGCCGTATGGTTGGACATTATATAAAATTTAGCACTGTTTAAACTTGGGTGGATCCAGGTGAATAAATCAAGCTCAGAAGTAGATATAGCCTATAATTACTCATATTTCATTGGTAAAACTTTGGGTGAATTGTGTTGATATTGTCCGTATTTGGTGTTTGCAAGGGTGCGCATTCGATCAAGTGCCCTTCTATGTTAACTTAGCTAGCTCTCTGTAGACTATTATAATTTGTTGTGTTTTATCACTTCCTTGGTGTAAGATTAGTGCCTCCAACCTTCTTACTGTAGCCTACCTTATTATGCTCTCTTCCGTAGGCGACGTATGTGCATAATCAGTAGCCTTACAATATTAATTTAATGTGCATGGAATGGTCTGGGTCCCTGTACACATAATGATATAGGCATCTAACTCATATGAGTGCCTCTGAGGGCTCAAAATAACATGTAGGGTACCGGTACAGTGAGAGCTCCTTACATGATCGAGGACCCTGATGATCGATCCTAACACGATGAGGAGTCCCTCACACAGAGTCACACATATCTATGAGGATCCTTAACGTAACTGAAGAACAACGCTTCCTTACCTTACACATAAAGGAACTTATTATTGTGTGTAGCAAAATTTAACGTCACGCCAGTTCCAATGCAGGTGATCATCATCCTCGAGGCTCGATCTATAATATTGCGAGCGCACTGACATGGGTTAACTCATGGTCCATATAATAGTATGGACCGTGGGTTAACTTTTCCCAAATTCAGTCTAATTTGCGAGCGTAAATATTAATAACTCGATACATTTAAATATTCACTCTTACCTGGGTTTTCTTGTCGGGATGGATGAACAAACTCTCCAATTTTTCATCATCCATGTTAACAGGGTTAGCTCTCCTTTCACAGCTTCTCCATCAATGCTAACGTTGTCTCAAGAAAATACCCACTGGTCATTATATTTCATTGCTATTTGATTCTTCCACAGGTACTCATATATATCAATCTTCACAAACACCGCATTAGTATTCACGCTGCCAACAAATATTAAACATACTTCATTAGTATTATATCAAAATAACCAATGTTTATATCCATTACCACGTAATTAAGTTGCTAGGCTGCCCAACATCATAATTATTGTAAACTGATTCTCCACGACTAAAGAATTATCTACATTATAATCCTCTGCTACAGTATTCACATATGCATTTCATTGCTCAGCACTTTTCCCTAATAATCTATTACGTTCAATCGTGTGCCCTCTTGGTTACGTATTAGAAAACCCGAAACCACACATGATGTTCGACTTGATCTTGATTGTGTACCTACAACCTCAGATGTGTGATACCGTCCGGATACTCAAGATATGCAAAAGCGTCTTTTCTTTCAATGGCACCTTTGCAGCGTGTCTTTTAAAACCCAACTGAGCAGCGGTCGAGCAAGTGTGGCCCACATCTGTGTGAGTAGAGAGCAGACTGAGCATTATTTGTATGTATGTGTCATGGCCTGCTTACCGCTTGAACACTTGTTGATATCAGCCTACAGTCGCCAGCAAAAGTTGAAGCTAATCTGACCATTCTTGATAAGACTTTCAATATGAAGAAGGCTTTATTAAAAACAGTATAATTATAATCATTTGTAAGCACAAGTCATCTATTAATATATACTCAAGGGCAGAGCATATCTTTCTCATTTGCGACGGACCAGCCTCCCAGAGAACATGAAATTATAGCTATATGTATTTTACCTCACGTCTTGGAAGAGGGGAAAGAGGACACAATCTATCGCTAGCAAGAGTTTGTGACGAAGATTGGGAGTGTAGTGTGAAGTGACGGTAGTGAAGATGTTATTGCATAGGTAAGTGAAGATGTAGGATTTGTTCTGTGAGATGTGACGGTAGTGATGATGTTATTGCATAGGTAAGTGAAGATGTAGGATTTGTTCTGTGAAGAGTTTCTTTTGTGAGATGTGACGGTAGTGATGATGTTATTGCAACGATAAGTGAAGATGTAGGATTTGTTTTGTGAAGAGGTTTCTTTTGTGAGATGTGACAGTAGTGAAGATGTTATTGCATAGGTAAGATGTAGGATTTGTTTTGTGAAGAGATTTCTTTTGTGAGATGTGACGGTAGTGAAGATGTTATTGCATAGGTAAGATGTAGGATTTGTTTTGTGAAGAGATTTCTTTTGTGAGATGTGACGGTAGTGATGATGTTATTGCAACGATAAGTGAAGATGTAGGATTTGTTTTGTGAAGAGGTTTCATTTGTAACCTGGAGCCTGTTCCAGGTATGGTACAAATATGAATACTTGGTAGCAGGGAGTTGAAGTAATAAAGCTGAAAATCTCGACGTCCTCGTTTTATTTCCTGCTTCAGAATTGGTGAGTTTACCAAAGCATTTGATAGTAATAAGAGGCCTGGGTTTCTAGTGCTCGCAAGTGGTGTTATAGTAGCATGTTTAGAGCCATTAGGTTAAGTGTACAGAAATAATATCATCCACTACTGTATATTAATTTACGGATCTTTAGGATATGACTATACACTGCCCATGTTTTTTATACGGTACTGGAATATCCTGGACAATTAATAGCAGCTAAAGTAGGATACATTCAGGTGTTATCTGTTGTCACGAACCGTATTCACATCTTCACTTATCCACCATTGGTTGAGTGGTAGGTGATATTTGTCCTTGAGGGTCATTGTATGTACAGTATATTGTGAAGTGAGAAGTGAAGATCATTAGTCTAACATACTTGTCAGATGTAGTTGTACCAATTAATTAAAGATTATGTGTTCAAGTAAAGTGTAAATACATGTATCTGTTCCCAAAATCGGTAGAGCTTGCGGAGTGTAAAATTACCTCGGCCAGATGGTTATATTTAGACACAGGCAACCATCTTTCACTCTTCAATTTTTCAATGGCAAGGAACCATTACGAGGCATTAACCCTGATGAGGCTGTGGCATATGGTGCTGCTGTTCATGCTGGTGTGTTGTCAGGTGAAGATGACACAAATGACCTGGTTCTCCTTGATGTCAATCCACTGACCCTTGGTATAGAGACAGTTGGAGGAGTAATGTCAAAGCTGATCTCTCGTAACAGTGTCATCCCTACAAAGAAGAGCCAGATCTTTTGTATATGTGTATATGTGTCTGTTTTCATCCTAAGTCCAGTTTTCTTTCCAAATCTAATTATTTGCTACCAGTAACGTTTTACCTACAAACTCGAGCCAGAAACCTTGCTGAGGTAACATTAAACTCCTATGAGTTAGGCCTTCCACATAAGTGTCAAGGCAGCAGCTAAAGGCTTGTATACTTATACCCTTTCATTTGTAAAATTTTAAATTTTCAGTGAGGTAACTTCAGTATGATATTGTTCCTTTCAGGAGATGAGGTGTTGGACTGCATTGACCCTAGTGGCAGCTGTAGCTGTCCTGGTGGCTGCCAATGAAAACAAGAAGGAAGATGTTGGGACAGTCATAGGGATTGATCTAGGAACTACATACTCTTGGTAAGCCTTGAGATAACCTTTAACTTTGTTAACATGATAAGAAAACTATCAAGCAGGAGTGTGATGGTTCTGTAAATGATTGACCCTGCTCATGATGCCCCAGCATTAAACAAGCTATTTTTCAGTATCTGTCATCTGGTGTCAAAATGTTTCACACAAGAAATGCACGTGTTTTTTTCGTTTTGTTTTTTTTGTTTAGTCGTGTGTACCTTAACATTGATGATTAACTTTTGTAAGTTGTAAAAGGAGGAGGAGATTGAAGACACCAGCCGAACAGAGCGGTACTCTAACTTAGCTAAGCGAGTCACGTCGCTTCGTCAGCCTCAGTCAAGGCACGTCATGACTCACCACCCCCAGTTAGCATTAATTAATATGGATGTTTGGCAATACCGTTTACACCGGATGAATCGAGTCGATTCAAGTCACGCTGCGTCGTGTCGAGTCAATGATGCAGCTGGACCCATTTCTGTTACTGTCTATAGTACATAAGGTTATGGCGCCCTTTCGTACCCCAGCCACCCACTTTCCGTTTTTTTAACTGTCCCTTCTTTCCTTCTGTTTCATTCTTGCTTGCAAGCCCTCCTATAACTTTCTCTTATCCTACATTAAATTATATATAATATGATTATTAATTAGTTGGATATTAATAAGTTGTATCTTCACTTACCCACAGAAATAAAGGAACTGTGTTCATGATTATAAATAATTATTGCCCTACACATAAGTCTACTTGTAATTATTGCTATTATCTTCAATAAGATATTTCTTAACAAAAAAAAGACAATTATTTCTTCAACCTCAACTGGACGCCTGTAATTAGTGTTCATATTCTTTATGGATGATACAGTTAAGTCCACAAACTTCTTGATATTTTTCACTCATCTTTTCTTCGTCACCGAAACCCAGATCTCAGCATCAACCGACAGCAACCCCTACACTGTTTCCTCTAACTTTCTCTATTCTCAGTTTTGAGCCAAAGACGGCTGTTGCGTACCTCAATTGTTCTCGTGTTCCCAAACTTGACTCTTGTGAATTCTCAACTCACTAGCTTCGGCTCACCTGTGATTCTCAGACTAAATACATCTGTGCTGTATATCTCTCTCCTAACTCAACCGACTATCCAAAATTCTTTGACTATCCTACCTCAAAAGTGGAACACATTCTATCCCATTCTCCTTTCTCAGAAATCTCAGTTATAGGAGATTTCAATGTTCACCACCGCCTTTGGCTTTCATCTCCCTTCACTGATCCACCTGGTGAACAAGCCTTCATCTTTTCCATCCTCAACGACCTAGAACAGATAATTCAGCACCCTACCCGTAGGCTACTCCAGACAGCCTTGGAGATCAACCAAATATCCTTGATTTACTCTTAACCTCTCATCCTTCTGCTTATAGCCTACTGTTGAACTTTTCTTTCCATTGGGCTCCTCCGATCACAATCTTATTTCAGCATCCTGTCCTATTTTGAGAAAATGGCATTTTTTGTAATTTATCTTCATTACACCATAAAGATCATACCAACAGTTACCAAATGCGAATATCTACTTAAACAATCCTTTGGCCATTACTGGGAGGCCAGTAGTAAAGGGTCAGGTCGTGTTCAGGTCATCTTAGGTCATTTTGATGTTACCTGTGTAGCTCCTGTGGTGGGCATGATCTCCCTTGCCTAGTATACCTTCAGATGTCAAGGCTCCTGGTCCCCTGTCATTTACATATCAGAGTATATAATAAATCACAAGATATATTATATATATTTCTAATATATAAATGACATATTGCCAGGGTGTCAGTGGAGCCCACCCACCTCATTGTCGCCAGGAACAGTCAGTTACATCAAAAGATACCAGGTTGATAATCAGGGCCAGGTGATGCCAGGTCTTTTTTCTTTTGTGTTTGATTGAGGGTCACTTTTCTCTTGCTGCAACAAGCTGTGTCTAAATGCAGCCGAAGACACGTTGGTTGCACATGGTGGAGAGGAGGGTGCAGCTGGGTGCGGCTCCTTCACCATACTTATGGCTCAATTTCTTCATCTTTCTTCCACCTTTACAGGACATTCCGTCTATTGGATTCAAGGAATGCCTTTCTCTTTACGCTAACACGTGGCATTATCACACCATATAATTCAAAACAAGGCACAAACACGGATAAATAACGCAAGGAACAGGTTGAAAACAATGCTTGTATACTCCCAGTCTCATATGCACTTTATGGATCGCACTGTCCTCCCCACGTGCTTGCTGTCCTAGCCTGCTGCCGCTGAACGTAGTGTGTATTTATTTATAATATGCTTGCAAGCCTTCTCTAATATTTGAATATCTTTTTTCAGTGTTGGTGTGTTCAAGAACGGACGAGTGGAGATAATCGCCAATGACCAGGGTAACCGCATCACTCCATCGTACGTGGCATTCACTGCTGATGGGGAGAGATTGATTGGAGACTCTGCCAAGAACCAACTTACTACAAATCCAGAGAACACCATCTTCGATGCGAAAAGACTTATTGGCCGAGAATGGAGTGACAAATCTGTTCAGCATGACATTCAGTTCTTCCCTTTCAAGGTTATAAAGAAAAGTGGCAAGCCTCACATCCAAGTGATCACCGCTCAGGGTGAGAAGGTGTTTGCTGCTGAAGAGATCTCTGCCATGGTTCTGGGTAAAATGAAGGAAGTTGCAAAGGCCTATCTTGGCAAAACTGTAACACATGCAGTTGTAACTGTCCCTGCCTACTTCAATGATGCCCAGCGTCAGGCCACCAAGGATGCTGGTGTCATTGCAGGACTTACTGTAATGAGGATTATCAATGAACCAACTGCAGCAGCTATTGCTTATGGCATTGAAAAAAAGGATGAGAAGAACATCTTGGTTTTTGATCTTGGTGGTGGTACTTTTGATGTATCTCTGCTTACCATCGATTCTGGAGTGTTTGAGGTTCTGGCTACAAATGGAGACACTCATCTTGGTGGTGAAGACTTTGATCAGAGAGTCATGGGTCACTTCATCAAGCTCTACAAGATAAAAAAGGGTAAGGACATCAGAAAGGACACCCGTGCTGTGCAGAAACTTCGTCGTGAGGTAGAAAAGGCAAAGAGGTCACTGTCTGCCAATCACCAGGTCAAGATTGAGATCGATTCATTCTTTGAGGGTGAAGACTTCTCAGAGACACTGACGAGGGCAAAGTTCGAAGAGCTCAACATGGACTTGTTCAAGTCAACCATGAAGCCAGTTCAGAAAGTTCTTGAGGACTCAGACTTGCAGAAAAAGGAAATTGACGAAATTGTCCTTGTTGGAGGCTCAACCAGAATCCCCAAGATTCAGCAGCTGGTGAAGGAATTCTTCAATGGCAAGGAACCATCACGAGGCATTAACCCTGATGAGGCTGTGGCATATGGTGCTGCTGTTCATGCTGGTGTGTTGTCAGGTGAAGATGACACAAATGACCTGGTTCTTCTTGATGTCAATCCACTGACCCTTGGTATAGAGACAGTTGGAGGAGTAATGACAAAGCTGATCTCTCGTAACAGTGTCATCCCTACAAAGAAGAGCCAGATCTTTTCAACTGCCTCTGACAACCAGCATGCTGTCACAGTCCAAGTTTTAGAAGGAGAAAGGCCAATGACAAAGGACAACCACATTCTTGGCAAGTTTGACCTGACTGGCATCCCCCCTGCTCAAAGAGGTGTGCCCCAGATTGAAGTAACATTTGATATTGATGCCAACGGTATCCTAAAAGTGTCTGCTGAGGATAAGGTAAATGGCAACAAGGAACAGATTGTAATCACCAATGATCAGAACCGCCTTACACCTGAAGACATTGACAACATGATCAAGGATGCCGAAATGTTTGCTAATGAAGATAAAAAAATGAAGGAAAGGGTGGAATCTAGAAATGAACTAGAGTCTTTTGCGTACAGTTTGAAGAACCAAGTCAACGACAAGGGAAAGCTTGGGGCTAAGTTGAGTGATGAAGACAAAGAAATTATTGAAAAAGCTATTGATGCGAAGATCAAATGGCTGGAAGAAAATGCTGATGTTGAAGCAGAGGAATACAAGACCCAGAAGAAGAAATTAGAGGAAGTTGTTCAGCCAATCATTGCTAAACTTTACCAGGGTGCTGGTGGTCCTCCTCCCAGTGGGGATGATGAAAATGATAAGGATGAGTTGTAATCATGGTAGGGTTTAAAGAAATAACTTATTGCAGGATAAGGTTGCAAGAATGGTCCATTTATTTATTTTTCATCTCATTGTTTGAATATTCTCACTTTTTTTATGGTAGCACATGTTCGTTCCAAGTGAATAAGATTTTGTTTATAATAAACTGAATATTATCAAGTTTGTTTCTATTATCATGCAAGTACTAACCATATACTGCAGTCTTAAAATATAAAATTAAATACTGCAAACTTTAGTTAATGAAGAATTATCAGAGGGGGAAGGTGAAGATGTGTGAAATGAGGAAGAAGAGTGCAGAGAGAAGACAGGAGAAAGAAGAGTGCAGAGCGAGTAGGCTACCAGCACGACGCCACCACCACCACCTTCATATTATAGCCTAGTCACTACTACCTTATCCCTCCCTTCCTTTCTTTCTTTTTCCCTAAGTGTACTCTCCTTCTTGTCTCTTATTCATCTGTCTCTCTAATAACCTCAGTCTTTCTCCTATCCCAGTTATCTCTCTCTCTCTCATATTCATTAATTTCTTGACTTAACTCTCTATCAATGTCGAGGAAAGATAGTAAGATGTAGAAGGATAAAATATAAAAAAGCGAAAAAAAGGAAATGATGAAGGAAAAGAGTTTAACCCCTCCAATCCGGCGGGGGGGGGGGGGGGTTGAAAAATCGTGTACAGTACCAGGCGACTGCTGTGCATCCCATTTTTCTGTGGACCCGTACCTCGATGCCTCACAGCCAGTGACCTTACGGCTTGGTGGCTTAATTGGTGCCTTGCCTCGCGCTACACGTATCTATCTATTTATCTATACCTCTGAGCCTCTGACCGTCACTTCGTGGGAATTTCCCACAAATTTGTGTGCGAAATGGAGCTACGTGGGAGGTGTTGTGTGAGGACACCAAAATCTAAAAATCTGTGTATATTTTTGTGTCAATTTTCAGATAATGTCAAGATAAATATTATTATTTCCTTAAGAGAGAGAGAGAGAGAGAGAGAGAGAGAGAGAGAGAGAGAGAGTATAAACACGAGTTGAGACAGGATATATGGATGAAGAATGGGCAAAGTCATGTCTTAGCAATACAGCAGTATTATTTTGAGCTGAGGTGAATACCTAAATTCATGCTAAGAAAAACCCACTTTTTATAGACAAAAAGTATTTAATATGGACGTTTTGGAGGCAACTACCTCCCTCTTCAGCAGTACAGAGTTGAAGAGGGAGGTAGTTGCCTCCGAAACGTCCATATTAAATACTTTTTGTCTATAAAAAGTGGGTTTTTCTTAGCATGCTGCTCTTCACGTCATTGTGAATTACCACTCCACCTAAATTCAATTTGAGGAAAATCCTTTAATTAATCCCAATGGGTCTTCCTTGGTTTCAACTTAACTCTCCCTCCCATTTTCGAAGGCATCAGTGCTCGGTATTCAGTAAAGAGAATATTTTCTTAAATAAAAGTGGTACATTGTAATTAAAAAAAAAAAATCGCTTCCATGTAAGGTCAGTGGGAGCAATTTTGTAAGAACGGTATAGGCTAAGGCTGAAGTCAAGGATATGTGCATGTCGTTCACTCCTAGTGATGAAATGGTGACACATTTTGGAGTAAAAGATCCTCCAGCCAATGAGTTATGTTGGTTGTAATACTTAAAATTTTAAGAGATACAGCAGATTTACTGCAAAATGCAAATAATGGAATAAAATATTCCAGTTAGTAATGAAAATTATTAACAGTTTATTTTGAAAATATCAGTGGTGATCATGCAATGGGCTTGTGACCAGCAGGTGTTTTAAATTACTGGTATATAAATATTTTAAATTAAACTTCAGACGTTTTAAACTAAACTTCAGTTGTTTTATTTTGATTTGAGGGTGAAAAGGTGTAGTCAGAATTTCCCCAACTGGGATCTGCATGGGCTTCACAGGCTGATGAGTCTCATCGTGTTTGGGAATCTTTAGTATGATATTGTTTGGGGACCTCTGATCTAAGTTAAAACGGGGAAATAAAAAAAACTAAAGATAAATACCTGCAGTTAAATTGATTGCTGCTAGATGTGTAATGTCCAGTTTTACAGTACTGCTGCTCATGTCCAGGATCCCACAATATAGGAAATTCTCTGCATATTTCTAATAGCATATACACAGGCTCTGATTTCCAATTAAGCTTGCGAGAAGGCATTTTTTTTATTTTCAGAGGTAGTCTACTACTGCGATGGTCAATAGAAAAGCTGAATACCTAAATCGTATTGTTCATATAATTCTTTATTAGATTTACAGAGTCAATTAACTAAAAGAAGTAACTATTTTCATGTACAAACAATGATCTGAATGCTCAATATTTGTTTCCTTGGTATATAAACTCTTTTGAGTAGCAAAACTTGCTGTTCATTTCTCCCAGCATGCTATCCACTTTCCCTAGCAGCAAGATTCGGCTGCTTGCTACTCGTTTTGGCTAGCAAAACACAAAGCGGGTAGCAAAAGCAAGTAGCATGCTATAATTATAGCCAGAATTGCCCAGTGTGCCGCCACCTTATATGACTGGCATCTATTTATAATTATTTTGATTATAGTAACCCAGGACTGGGTTATTAAAAATTGCCATAGGCCGACGGTATTTCACGTCGTCTCGGCGGGGTATTGGGAAAAGTTTTCAACTAGCAATAATCGCACCTCGGATGAACCTCATTGGTTACGATATTGCCACTGCGCAAAGCTAACAAAATATACCTTCCCATGCACCAACCCTCCTCACTCTGAGCACCTAAATGTGATCACGACATTCTTTATGCTATTATAAAGAATAAACATATTCAGCTAGGATATATTTACATTATCGGGGTGTAGTTTTACATAATCTTAAATACTGTATAACGAATACAGTTATATATCAACACCCTACATTCCTATCTTTAAGTTTATCTGTCACTTTAACTGGTTCCGCGGGTTCAGTGTGTGTGTGAGGTGTATAGGGAGACGGCCGGCACAGGGAGGACTACACTAGCCTATACACTAGCGACACATTCATAATAATAAAAACACAGAGAGGCTTACTGGGGACGAGAGCGAGAGGATAGAAATGATAGTGATGAATAGGGCTGAGAGAGAGAGAGAGATTTGATTTGATTTAATTTAAGTTATAACGCCCAAAGGGCGGCATTCAAAATTACAGTCTGGTAAATCCGTGTCTTGCAGGACACATTATTATCAATACTTCATAACAGATAACTTAAAATTCCATGTACATAATAAATGGACATGAGAAATTATTATACATAACAGATAAATTATAATTCCCTGTACATAATAAATGGACATGAGAGAGAGAGAGAGAGAGAGAGAGAGATGAATAGGGCACGGACCGTGGAATAAAGCTCAGAGTGGAAGGAAGGGGAGAGAGAGAGAGAGGAATACGGTTCAGACTCTCTCAGAGAGAGAGTCTTGAGAGAGAACCAACGAAGCAAGGACGCCATGAAAAACAACCCTCCTCACTTTGAGCACCACAACCAGACCACGATATATAATCAATCATGATTATCTAGGCAACTAGCGGTTATCTTCCTTGGAATACACCAAATTTATATGACTGAAATAGTCAAATGGCTATAATATCAGTACTATCTAATACAACTGATACACATACATGTTAATACCATCACCTATGGAAAATACAGTGTCCCAATCAAAGCTGATAGAATATCTTGGTCCCAATCACACTTGCTCTCTTGCTCTTGCTGTTACAGGTACCCCGGGTGTTTATTCCAGGGTTGGCCTTTGTATCGGCAGCTCCTGTAAATAGAAATCGGAAAAAAAAAACAATACCACGCATATCTATTCACTTTCTACATCTTGCATACCACATTTTCTCCAAGAATTCTTTCACAGCACCAATCATTTCATCTGTGGTCTGCTCACACAGACCTAACAGTAATATCATCCATTCTCTCCCTGTTAGTTCCATTCCCTCATATTCCATTTCAGTCAGGATGATCTGCATCATCTCTGTTCTGTCTCTCTCATACTTCTCACATCCCAGCATCACATGTTCTACCGTTTCATCCTCTCCTGTGTCACACATCTGGCATACCTTGCTTCGGGATTCAGACCATCTATAACTTCTTGCATTCACCTCCATACATTGTGCTCTGGCTCGAAAGAGTAGATCACCACCCAGACTTCCCTCATACCACTTCACATACTCTGGGCATTCTTTCTCCTTATACCATACAAGAGTTTCCTTTTGTTCCATATCATTTTTCCACTTTCTTAACCCCAGGCATTTCACTTCTTTGTCAATCTCACTTTTCCACTTTCTTGCATCCCAGTCTAGCCCCTCTCTATTCCTGCTCATTATTTTCCACTCATGCATAATTCCTCTAACTACCATACCATTCATATATACCATTCTCTCACACTTCTTTCCCCATTTGCCATTTCTAATGTTCCACATATAAACCTTTCTTGCCAGTCTTGTATCCTCCATTCGTTCCAGTCTTACTTTGTATCTAAGGGTTGCTTTCACCAGTCTTTCTCTGAATGTACTCCATCCCATATCACCTCTCAAAGCTGCTATCGCTGCATACCTTGGTGCATTCAGTGCCATTCTCGCTACTCTGTTCTGTCCCACCTCTAACTTGTCTATCTCACTCTCCTTCCATGCAATAACTTCCATGCCATACATAATGCTCGGGACAGCCACACTCTTCCATACTTCTCTCACCACATCATACTTGCTTGCTCTCAGCCTCGCTACACTTGCCAGTCGTCCAACCCATTGGTTCGTCATGCTAATCTTTTCATTCTTGGTCTTTTCACTTCCACTTGGACTCAGCCATACCCCTAAGTACTTATATTCATCAGTCTGTTTCAGAACATTCTCTCCCACTCTCCATGTGTGTTCTCTCTCATCATCTGTTCTATTCACAATCATTACTTGGCTTTTCTCATTACTAAATTTCACACCAAAATCTCTCCCATACCCACCTACAACATCCAAAATCCTTTGAAGTTCCTCTGCTGTTTCACTCATAACTATCACATCATCTGCATACAGTAACATACATATCTTGTCATCTCCAACCCTTACTCCTGCATTCATTCCTCTTGTTCTCATGGCTAGTTCTTCTGTGTATAAGCTAAATAGGGTTGGAGAAAGTATACATCCTTGCCTAACTCCTCTCTCACTTCTTACCCATTCTGTTTCTAGATCTCCCAGCCTGTACATTGCTCTTGTGTTCTCATACATACTTCTCACAATATTTACTAATTTATCACTCACACCTATCTTTTCTAAGACTCTACCTAGCATCTTCCTATCAACCCTGTCATAAGCTTTCTCTATATCTAAGAAACATAGGTATAGCTTACATCCATCCTTTTTCTTTCTTTCAATCAGTTCATTCACCACAAACATATTATCTTCTGCTCTCCTATCTTTACGGAAGCCATTTTGCTCTTCACCCAGCACACTGAATCTCTCAATCCATCTGCACAATCTTTCATTCAACACTGCACTGAAAATCTTTCCCAGTGTGTTCAGTAGGGCTATTGGCCTGTAGTTTCTAAGCTCATTCTTACTCTTACAGCCTCCCTTATGCAGCAACGTCACTCTACATTCATTCCATCTCTTGGGTACTCTCTCTTCTTCCCACACTTTGTTAAACAACTCAGTCATCTTTTCAACCATAACATCACCTCCATTCTTGTACATTTCATACGGAATATCATCTGGTCCTGCGGCCTTACAATTTTTCTGCCTTTTCACACATCTTTCAACTTCTTCTCTGCTAATTCTTACATTCAGTTCCTCTGCATCCTTCCATTCCAGTGTTACATTCTCTCCTCTTACATCAGTCACCTCACCTACACCTCCAATATTCTCCCAGAACTCTTTTATGGCCTTCCTCATTTCTTCTTTGTCATTTATACATACACCATTTACCTTGAGACTGTCTACACTTTCAGTACTAGACATTCCCTCCCCTCTCATAAATCTGTACCATTCACGCCCACTTTCCAACCCCTTTTCTTTTAGGTTCTGAATCACTCTCCTTTCACATTTTACCTTTTCATCTCTAATCTTGTGCTTAGCAACTCTCTGCTGCTTAACATATGCTGTCCATGCATTCAGGTACTCATTCTCAGCTTCGTCACTTTCATGCCTTTTCTTTCTCAGCTGCCTACATGTTCTATTTAGTCTTTTTCGTTCTTTCCTTGCATTCTTAATCTCTTCATTCCACCATGGCTTACGTTCTCTCTTTCTTCCATTTACTTTTACAAAACCTATCTGGCTAACTGCTGCATTTTTCACATTTTCTACAAATTTTTCATTCACCTCGTTCACATCATGTAGACTTCCATTGCTCCAACTTCTTTCACTCAGGTCAACCTGGAAATCTTCCCAATTTACATCCCTCAACTTCCATTTTCTTTTTCTCTCCTTCACTCTTTTTTCCTTTCTCCCCTGCAACATACATTCTACAACCAGCATATTATGATCAGACACAACATCTATCATCCTGTCTTCATCTATCCACATGCGAGTTACAATTTCTCTCATTCTACCATTTGCTAACATATAGTCAATTGCAGATTCTTGGTTCCTTGCACTCCACGTCACACGTCCCTCTGATAGGGTTTCATTCAGGTTCTCCATATCCATGTCATTTACAAACTCAACAAGCATTTCACCATTCCTGTTCATTTGTTCTCCTAATAAACCAATATGTCCATTCATGTCTCCCATAACAATCACTCTTTCATTTGCATACTCTCTTACAATCTTCTTCAATATACTGTACTTTTCACCATTCTCTCTCCTTGCTCTCTCACCTTCCACCGTCATGTATACTACTACCATTATAACTCTTTCAGGCCTTCGCTGATTATTCATGCATTCAACTCTTACAGCTAACACGTCCTCACTACTTCCACTGCTTCCAACTTCTAGTTCTTCAACTTTCAGATTCCTTTCTTTCCTGTGGAGGAAGGCTACGCCTCCTCCTAGTTTTTCTTGCTTTTTCCGTCCTTTTCCAATCATCACATACTCATTTCCCTCCATTCGTACCTCATCTCTCAAGTGTGTCTCAGTCAGGCCCACAACATCAAAATTCCACTCATTCAGTTCTTTGCATATATCCTCATATTTTCCAATTCCCCATCCTCTAACATTCATACATCCAATTTTCATGCATTTACTCGCCTGGTTGGTGTCTACTCCTCTCCTTTCCACATCTATGCATCTAGGTCGTCAAGCATTCGTGATTGGGGACAGCGACCTCGCCCTCACCCACTCACACAGCCGTCGTCCCATCCTTTCACTCCCTGCCTCGTTCAGGTGTACTCCATCCGTCGCAAACAGTCTGTCCTCTCGTAATACTCCATCCATGTCAATGAAGCTGACGTTACCATTCTTCTCGTGCCTCCAGGTGATCTTCAGCTTCATCAGTTCATCATGTATCTTCTTATTTATTCTCTTTCTCACACGTTCATACTGTGGACCTTCCCGTGGTCTCCTCATCACTCCCACTACCCCAACACTCATATTCTTTCCTTCCACTGCCTTCACTGCTTCTACCACCTCCTTCACAGTCTCTTCTTCTCCAACTTCTTCCAGATCATTTCCCCCACCTTGCACAATCAGCATGCCATCTTTCAATAGTCTAGCTTCCTCCTTCACTCTCTTGCTCACCTGATGCACTCTTGCTCCACTCATACAAATCCGTCCGCTTCCTTCTGCATTCATCTTCACATGTAACCCTATATTCCTCACCATACTGTCTCCGATTATTCTAATAGGGGCCTTCCTCATCATTTTCTGTCTGAGTACAGGTGGTCTTGGCCTGGGCTGGTCCACCTGTACGGTCCTCTCTTCTATAATTTCCACTTCATTTACCCTTTTTTCTTCTGTATTCTCCTCCATCTGTACCCTCTGTTCTTCTATACCTTCCTTCACTGTCTGTACACTCTGGTCCTCTGTGTCTTCCTTCACTGTCTGTACACTCTGGTCCTCTGTGTTTTCTTTCCCTGTCTGTATATTCTGGTCCTTTGTATCTTTCTTCACTGTCTGTACATTCTTCTCCTTTCGTTCTTCAGTTTCACTCTGCCATTCATTCTTTGTTCGCTCTAGGCACGGATCACACAGATATACCACATTCTTCAGAGATAGCAGTCTTGTTTTTGTGCTGACCCCAACACAAGACATGTGGAACCATCTCTCACACCTCTCACACGCCAAACCACCACTTCTATTCGTCACCCCAACCTCACACACACCACAATTACTCACAGCAGACGCCATCGATAATATATATACAATACTTGCAATCAAATCACACAGAAAAGGGAAGGAAGGGATACACACGTCTTCACGCTGCTGCTGTTCAGGTTCAGGTCATCGATAACGATACTTTTCTTGGCTTTTGTACAGAGGTTTCAAATCCGGCTACGACTAGTTCTTTTGCTGTTAATTAAAAGCCTTTCTGCTTTGAGCACAGCAGAAGAAACAAGGATTGCCGTTTATGAAATGAATTCATTACTTGTTTCACAAATGTTTCCATGTGTTTCCATCACAGAGCTAAAAACATAGATCTCGCCACCCCCCCCTGGCGTGTCGCCACCGGAAGTGGGTTGGCGGCCATGATACCTGCCCTTCCCCTCAACCCGCCAGCCTGTTAGCTTATGCCAAGGTAAGATATTATTTCATTTATTCGGAATTTTATTGATGATATGGTATATTAACTACATTATAGTGACTCACAATATATGAATAAGTATTTCTTTAACCGATATATTAGTGAATGGCTGATTAAATATAAATACATTTCGGTTAATAGGTGAAATTAGTTAGATAGACAAAACTATCGTTGGCTCTCATCCACAGTCACCTTCTTATAATATATATATACAACGTACTTAATCTCTATTATGATCAGTATTTTATGTTCACATTGTTCAGTATGAATGTATGTATGTCACACTAGAGTAATATGTGTGTATACATGCATGTCACACTAGAATATGTGTATGTCACACTAACGTTAGAGTAATATGTATGTATGTATATATGTTACACTAGAATAATATGTATGTATGTATGTCACACTAGAGTAATATGTATGTATGTATGTACAGCCGTGGTCAAAAATAATCATCCATATAGGAGTAACTCACGTAAGATTTTGACAGCTTCCCTCTGTTCCTTAGCTGATAAACATTCCAATAAATAGGTATAGTGCCATCGTTTAATTTAATACAAACAGCTACACACTACTTAAAACAATAAAATAGTATGTGAACAAGAAAACATTACACAGTAAATTGTTAAAGTTACCTATATGTGGATGATTATTATTGACCACGACTGTATATATGTATGTCACATTAGAGTAATATATATGAATGTCACACTAGAGTAATATGTATGTATGTATGAATGTCACACTAGAGTAATATGTATGTATGTATGTAAGGTAAGTGGAGGGAGAGGGAGACAGATTAGTTATATATATTTGTCTTGTTTAATAAACCAGTTTAAGTTTAATTTCTTTGCATAATTTTCCCTATGGACATTATCTGAGCCTTGTTAATTGATTTAACAAAACCTTTATAATTAGATAACAAGATACAATGCTTTACAAATCAGGAAAATGTCAATAACTGTGGAAAGAAACATACTATACAAGTACGTACGGGAGTTCAATGGGCAAGTATCTATACAATAGAGCGCTCGCTTGTTGTGACACTCCTCCCCTATCTAATAACACAGGGTTAAGCGCTCTATGTTTTTAGCTCTGTGGTTTCCATACTCGGGACTTCATTTTTTTCAACAAAATTTTAATATCTCCTATGGAAATGTATATATATATGTATTAGTATAATGAGTTTGTAACTGAGATTATTCAGTCACTTGGTGCAGCAAGGAGTGAATGTTTTGTTAGTTACGTAAAATATACTTCCATAATGATCAAAGTAATCTTTTTTCCTTATTATTTCTTATAGTTACCCATTTCAATAGTGCAGATAGCTACATTTTCTGTAGTTTTCGGAAGCTTGCTGAAACCACGAACACTGCAGAATATTACTAGCCAGAGGTTTCAAATCCGGCTACGACTAGTTCTTTTGCTGTTAATTAAAAGCCTTTCTGCTTTGAGCACAGCAGAAGAAACAAGGATTGCCGTTTATAAATGAATTCATTACTTGTTTCACAAATGTTTCCATGTTTCCATACTCGGGACTTCATTTTTTTCAACAAAATTTTAATATCTCCTATGGAAATGTATATATATATATATTAGTACAATGAGTTTGTAACTGAGATTATTCAGTCACTTGGTGCAGCAAGGAGTGAATGTTTTGTTAGTTACTTCCATAATGATCAAAGTAATTTTTTTTCCTTATAATTTCTTATAGTTACCCATTTCAATAGTGCAGATAGCTACATTTTCTGTAGTTTTCAGAAGCTTGCTGAAACCACGAACACTGCAGAATATTACTAGCCCATTCCTTATTAAAACTAGAATTTTCTTGTATTGATTACTTGTAATTCAGCTGTAAATCACAAGTTAAGTAAAGCAAAAAAGCAGTAGATATGAAGACGTAAGCATCAAGTAAAATACTTGATATTTTTTTAATAACATAAAGAATGTCGTGGTAACATTTAGGTGCTCAGAGTGAGGAGGGTTGGTGCATGGGAAGGTATATTTCGTTAGCTTTGCGCAGTGGCAATATCGTAACCAATGAGGTTCATCCGAGGTGCGATTATTGCTAGTTGAAAACTTTTCCCAATACCCCGCCGAGACGACGTGAAATACCGTCGGCCTATGGCAATTTTTAATAACCCAGTCCTGGGTTACAAACACGATGATCAAAATGAAGAAATACTATACAGAAATCCTGTAGTATTCCCGAGCAGGATAACGTAAACTCGTGATACATAATTTCTGACCAGTGCGAAGAGCAGAAGCTTCGAATCGCCTTGTATTGCTCATTTCCCCACCCAGTACACCTATAGAAGCTGAGTTCGAATGCAGGGTATGTGTGGTGCCTGCCGTTCGTCTCTGGTCAGAGATTACGTATCACGAATGTATGTACAGTCGGCGGCAGAAGTCCTGTCGCCTCACCTGCTTCACCGAGACAGGCAGTGTTCATGGACTCGAAAAATACGCCCGTTTTCTGCACTTAATAATCTCGAGTGTATGAACATTGCGTGCCTCGGTGAAGCAAGTGAGGCGACAGGACTTTTGCCGCCGACTGTACCTGCCCATCTTTGGATTTTATCAATTGCTTCATCCGTGGGATTGTGAATTGAATTAAATCCAAAATGACAACTGACTGCCAAGACTGGGTTGAAATTGAAACGTGTCTAGATAACATTGACACAACTATTAAAACTCTCAACAACACAGAAATCGGTAAAAGTAAACTTCAAGTAACTATAGTAGCCGAAACACATACTTTTTAATATATTGCTACTCAAACAATTGATTAAACCACAAGCTTACGTTCTCGAGTATTAAGTAACTAAGAAATCGCAGGAGTCCACGACAAACCAGAGCTAATTAATTATCTGTGCGGGTTTCATAATAAGGTAGTAGCTAGGGTAAATTTACTACAAGTTATAACCAGACCTTGCTATACAGTATAATTAATAAGCTACACTCTATAAAATTTTGATTATTTATGTACAGTTTATACTGTAGTGTGTATAATTGACTACATCGACCAAAATGCACACATAAATGTTTACCTATAAGAACCATCATAATAGGACTGGTGAACATAAAAAAAATGTATATTTAAGGATCGAAAATAAATATGAGTATTGGTTCCGTCAATACAGCATACGAAATCGAGTTGGGATAAGAAAAACATTAGGCTACCATACGTAACTAATAACCTAATAAGTTTCCTCAGCCCTGCGAGTGAAAAATCCTTGCTATGATTCAACTTCTTTTTATAGATATTGCGCTGAGAACACAGTAATTTTTCAGATTATATTTCACTAAATAGTTTTTGATGCCATTAAAATATAATTAAACACTTCATAGTACAGTAAACAAGAAAGATTTAATGGCTATCGTAACTAAAATTCATCACGTTAAAGCAATGCTCCCACTCCACTACCAATGGATGCTTATTAGTAAACAATAGTTAGCCCGATAACGAAATTATATACCTATCACATACTGCCACACACATTACAAAACAATAATCAACCAAGTTTCCATATGTGCTCATGGTGTAGTGGTTATCACATCTGTCTAACACACAGAAGGTCCCAGGTTCGAGCCCTGGTGAGCACAGGAAAATTTTATTTTATTTATAATTTTTTTATATTATTATTTTTTTTAAGTGCCCATAGACCTAGTAACTAGAAAACGTGTATCATAAGGTGTTATCTTTAGTCTAGTGTCTCGAAATATGCATTATTGCTATGATCTTAAAACGAGCAAAATGCCCAACTCAAGATGTCGTCCCAAATAATATGTTCCCGTAGGCTACAAGAAGATCATTATACTACATTAACGGTATGATAAAACTACGTAGAGTAAAATTTCAAGATGCATTAAACACAACATCACCAAATATAAGTATTTCACAAGTAGAAATTATTCAATACGAGTGTACTGTCCTGCTGTGAAAGAATACGTCAGTGAAGGTAAGAGAGGTCTGTCCTTTTGTCTAGAGCCAATTACTCTGTATAAGGGTTGAGGTACAGTGAAAATTAAACATTAGCTGGGTTTATAATAAAAATCCAATCAATTATTGACTCAGTAGACACCCGGCCTATTTAAAAAAATATCTATCTCCCACCTCTCGTGTTGACCGAGTGAAAACCTTGTATCATCACAAAAATGCTACCGTGACTAATTAAGATTATTATAAAGAACTTGCTAACCCGATACCAGACATCAAGGTATATGGACCCATATCCAAAGGTGCACGCTAATTAAAAACATCTGTGCTCACCAGGGCTCGAACCTGGGACCTTCTGTGTGTTAGACAGATGTGATAACCACTACACCATGAGCACTTGTTGCAATGTCAAGGGAAGTACTTAAATTAATAGTATTTTAGATTATCAAATTCAAGCATTTACGTTAATAGTTTAGATTATCAAATTCACACAGTATGCGAAATTCACTATTACATATTAATTAGTATCTTTATTCGCCATGAATCTGTGTTCCGAGCATACTAAGGTCACCCTTATTACAAAATTCTTATCATCCTAGCCTACTTAATTCCTGAATATCAGTCATGTGCAGACATACAGTACCATTGTATTTTCATCAATGCATAAGGCAAAAGCTACCAAACCGCGCCATAATTTATGGCCACATTAATTCCCTGACCTTTCCAACGCTGATATTATTAAAGTAATCAGAGACCACCGAGAATTATCTATTTATCTGAAAGTCTAGATCGCATAAATCAATAATTTTCTCGTCTTTAAGAAATATAATACCTTCACATTACATAGCATATATCTGTAACTAGATTTTCAGTTATAGTGTACAGGACACATTCGTCGGCCACCCTACAGTAAATATTATGAAATACAAGAGTTAACCTTACATACGGTAATCCTTTGTTACTTTTTCTATTATGCGACCACTCTCATTTAAGTTAAGCTCCAACTCAAATATTTCACCGAGAATATTAATTAAGCTATGCTCAGAATGCTCTATAATAGTAAAGATGCTCATTATGTAAAGAGGCTACCATATGCACTGGGGAAGGATTCAACATTGTCTGGCCTGGGACACTTTACAGCTAAGTACAGTACATCAAAGGCATAATATTACATGTTGCTGTGGTTAAATAATAACAAAACTTATTTGCTGAGGCAGCCCATCCTAAACCATATAAACCATCGGGGAAAAAAAAACCTACTTTACTGCCTTCAAGGTACAATAACATCTCGTTCTTTCAGGTTGCAGCTTTACATCTAAAATAGGTCCAACTGACAAATGTCACCAAACTAATTTAAGGCAGTTTTATGCAATTATGTTACACCATTGGGATGAATAGGTAAAAAGAAACTTTATACAAAATCAGTTGTCCAATAACATCCCATGCCTCAGAAGTTCAATACAGTATGCTAGTGTCACAATGAATATAATGTATATACTGTACTGTAAAGTCATGATATTTACACCCTATATGAAAGATGAATGTTACAGAACCCCTTCTCCAGCATATGCCTATTCAACATATACTGTCACTGTCCCTTAATGACTCCCATACACTTCATTTACAGTACTGTACTGGACTACCAAAACTCTAATGTTTCTGATGCTCTCTAAGTGAAGTAAATGGATCCTAAAATTCACTTCCTAATTTTTTTGTCACCAATCCATTAGACAATTAGAGTGAATCAAAGTACTGTATATTCCCCTTCATTCAGGTCATCAGAATGTTCCTGTCAACTAAAATTGAGCCACTACTAGTACTGCAACTGACCAGCCACAGAAGAATACTCCACACTGATACCCACCATTGGGGGTAAGTGTTGTACTTATGCAGTATTGTATGTGGAATCTCTAATTAGGCCTAGCTCTTTCTGGTACCAGGATCCTTGTTGCCAACCCCAATTGGTTGCATAATGAGTGAATAAGATACTTCAATAACGTACTGTACAAATACATTTTGATCAAACTTCACTGGTTAATTGAGCATTAGCACCCTATTTAACTGAGTAATTTTTTTTTAATCCAGGTCAAAAATATTATGTTGGTACTGATATTTGGTACCACATACTGTAAATTGATTTGTATATGGCAGCCTCACCTAAACTCTAGTACACTAGGTTCACATATTGCAAGCCTATTTGGGCGGCAGAGGTGCTCATGTAGAGGGAAACCGCTTAGTAAGAATACATCATTATATGGGGAATATTACTCATGGGTGGCCACTGCCTCACACTGACAATTTACAGGGATCTTATATGCCAATATGCAGGGTACACTACAGTATTTGGTAATTGTGGTTTGATTATGAGTCACAGTAGCAATGAATATAAGTTTTTACCAAAGAAATAGCAGTACAGAAACACACTAGGATTGAGAGATGGGGTTACGAGAATGGTCGTAACACTATATATATGTCGGCCTAGGCTGCTCCTCCCAAGGTCACACCACTACCCTCACCATAAGCCACCACACCACCACTCCCTCTAGCACTGCGTTCAGTGTTGATCTCATTCACTTTGTCCATAACCTCTTCAAAGTCAAGGACCGGCACAACTGAACACATAATGAAGATAGCGAGATACCGCTCTATCAAAATGATTGCTGGATTATTGGCACGACTTCACCCGTCGAGAGCAGAAGCACCATAACTCCTCACAGTCCACTGTTCTTCCGTCTTATACGTATGGTAGACTATGCCAGCCCAAACTCTTTGCCATTCCAACGTGTTTTCTTTTCGCTCCTCCTTCTTCTTAATTAACCAAATTGTGTTGATCGTTGCACTAGATATCGAGCATGGGCTACAATCGTGCCCATGGGCCAGGATCGAGCATGGCCGGACTACAAAAATCTGCATGGGCTACATACAGATATGGCGATGATACCACTGGAAAGGCCTCTGGGCTAGAAATAGGGGATCGACAGTAGTAAGTATAGTAATCTGTGTGGGCAGGTGTGCGGAGCTTAGACCACACCATTCTCCAGCCACCCCAACCCTCCCCCACTGAAAGAAACAAAAATTGCCCTGTTTTACAGCAGAGGGGGAAGCTATTGATAAATATTTGCAGTCTATAATTAATCACCTGAAGCTTCAGAGCGTGCGACTGGAATTTCTTCTTACACTCGACATTTGGCAAGGTAAGGACAGGTGTTGGTTGGTAGGGTGTAGGGTTGGGGGCAACAAGTCGGTGACAATGGAGAGGTGGGGGGGGTACGCAGGACATCAGTGAGCGGGAGTGGAGACTGACTGAGTGATAGGGAGAAGCTGGTTGTAGCCAACGTTTAGTAAGTAAATTGGTTGTAGCGTGGGTTTGGGAAAGCGACTAGTTCCACAAGGAAACCAAATGTAGACATGCTTCTCTGAATTGCTGCGGATTTAGTCCACTCTTGGCCACAAAAAAGAGCGTTGTGAAAGCATCGCGCAAAAGAAAATAAAGGTGCTGAATTGGGGTTCGTCGAGCTACAGGTGAATCGCGCATTGAGAACACACGCAATAGGCGAACCTACTGTACTATATCAGAGGCTCTGACTATACCCCCAGACTCCCTTGTCCAGTAAGCTCTGGTCTCATTTCCCTGGGATTTGCTTCGGTGGCCCAGGTATATAGGGCCAGCCCCTCCTTAATTTTAATTTGTTTTTCCACTGCAACCAGAGCATACCTTGGGTCTGTGGGGGCAGGAGGCCATTCTGCCCCGGGAGAACATCAACAACAACTGTACTATACCATTGCAACTCTGCTATGAACTTTATGAACCGAAGGCAGTAAAAAATGTAAGTAAAAATACTTCCTCAGCTTCCTGACAACACCCAGGTACTTTTTTCTAACTCTCTATAATTTTACTATCAGAGGAATGCACTTGTCACATCTAAGAATTAAATACTATATCAGTTCACACATTGGAATATGCTAAGTCTTAGATAATACTTTTGGACCAATGTCTGAAAAGAAAAAACTATAAATAAAATCACCCAAGGGTTGAGGTTAATTATAATCCACACTTGAATCAAATTCTTTTCTGAGAGCAGCATATTCTGCAATCCAGTGAAAGTATCACACCCTACCAATCCTCAGATTCTGTTGGTTTGTGTTAGGCAACAGTGTATGCTAACATAAATTTGTAAGAGTAAATTGGTAAAAAATATAATACTGTATATAAAAATGGAATACTGTATGTAATAAAAAAAGTACAGTACCAAACTAAACAGTACTGTCTAGTTTGGTACTTTCATGCATAACAAGGACTACCTCACATTGCCACCCCGATCACACTGTGGTCTGTTTCTTCTGGCTGATGGTAAATATCTGGAACAATATCACAGAATCTTTTGTATTGCATGTAAATAGGAGATGCAAAACTCCAACTTCAAGGTAAAGAGCACTGATCAGTCTAACCAAACCTAACCAGTATGACGACGATTAAATATATATCAAAAGGTAAAACCATTCAGTAAACACATTACCCAACAACATACATTAATTAACACTAGGTATGGAGTGACAGCTGCTATATAACGAACTTTAACCTGTGTTCTTCAAAAAATTTACCGAGGTCTCTTTATAGGACGAAGATCGGTAGGTGACAAGAAAAGAGACAGTGGCTACATAACAGAGTGGGTGTAAATGTAGGCAACACTCATCATACTGTAGCTAGCAATGAGTTGGGAAGGACACACACACACACACACACACACTTCATTTCTCAGGTCACTAGTTACAGCATAATTCGTACACCCAAAACTTAATTAATGTAAATGTAGGCAACACTCACCATACTGTTGTAATGAGGTGAGAAGGACACACACACACACTCCATTTTTCAGGTCATCACAGCATAATTTGTAACGTTACACCTTAAACAGCATATAACTGGCTCCAACACTCGTCTTGTGTACTTAACACCGTCTTTAGGGAGTTATCTATGCACTCACCACCAGGGTAAGTCAAAGCAGCTGTCAAAATCGTTAACAAATCGCATAGTACACACCACACACCAACTCATTAATGTGGTAACTAAACCTTTACTGAGTGTTGTCAATAAATGTGAGTAGGCCTACCCCCGACTACCCTGCAAAGTGTGAACCGTCCATGGAGGTAGTAAGTAGTATAGGTGGAGGCGCCATGGCTCACTCATAATCCAGGGGAGTAAAGTGAAGCCGCCGAACTGTCATTTTCGGCGCCTTCAATATGGCGGACACCAAGATATGTTTCAGCATAAATAAGTGGACTTCTAGCCCAAGAGTATTAGGTTATATATGAGGCAAACATGGAACAAATTCGTAACAAGCTGAAAATTTCAGGATATGTTCAGAAAACTGTCAGGAACAACATACTAAAAGCCCCCATGAATCTCCCTTGAGCGTTTTGAGAAATTCAAAATGGCGTCCAAGATGGCGGCCAGCTTTAGATTTTTTCATATGTCAGGTAAAAAACACCGCAAAACTGTAAACAATGGGTCTAAATATATGTTTGGGGGGATGAGGAATTCAATTTTAACACTATTTCAAAGATCTGATGAGATCCTTATGCAGTAAGCACAATCTCAAGATCTGCCCAGTGACGTTTGATCAGCCTCTGTATCAGAAAGCCGCTGAAATCGTTGCAGCCTCTAGAGACTTGGACAGAGTGGTTGTGCGACTTGGTGGCTTCCATCTCCTGATGTCCTATCTAGGAAGCATTGGGAAGATTATGACAGGAAGCGGGTTGGAAGACTTGTGGAAACGAGTGTATGCAAAAGGTTCAGTGGTGCATATGCTCACAGGTCATGCCTTCTCTCGAGCAGTGCGTGCCCACATTCTGACTTTGCTGGCTCTCATCAATGTACTGATAAAGTCAGACTTGGAGAGCCAGCCTGACAAGGAACATCTGATCAGCCTGTACCAGGACACAGTGGACACAGGTGAAGGTGCTGCAGAGATAGATAAAGATGAACGTCTGCAAGAGTTTCAGCAACTTCTCACTCACCACTTAGATCAAGCTGCCACACAGAGCAGAACGGGAAAGTTATGGGTGCAGTACATCCACCAGGTGTTACTCATGCTACACTTCATCAGAACTGAGAGGACTGGCGACTGGAAGCTTCATCTTCACTGTGTACAGATGATCCCACACTTCCATGCAGCAGGTCATCTCCCGTATGCCAAGACTGCCAGACTATACTTGCAGCAGATGAACTCCATTGAGCAAGTCATGGCATCTGAGGAGTACAAACTGTTCACTGCAAAGGGCTATTTCACCATCCGCCGAGGCAGTGAGTTCTGGTCTGGCAACTTCTCTGACCAGACAATCGAACAGTTCCTGATGAGGATGCTGAAAACCAGTCCATGGAGGGATGACCCATGGATGAGGAATAACGGACAGCACCTTAACCAAATGGGTGCATGCACTGCCCCAGTGTATTCCTTTGTGTGATGCTTTGGAGAAGTTCACAGGTGTGCACACTGCTACATCTGAACAACACAAAGATCTTCGTTCGTCCACGCAGGCTACAGACATGAAAGACTATAGTGTTTTCATCCAGTGGCTACAGGCACATCCACCATTTGCAGGTTACCAGCCCGATCGCCTAGTCCCTAGTGTCTATTTCCACTGGTGTTGTAGCTGACACATCTGTCAACTGTGACAATGCCGTGCAGATAGGTCAAGCTGCATCATCAAAAATAACAGGAAAGAAGTTCACAGAGATCACTCTGCATCGCAGTGACAAAGTCAAGACAATGGGAGATCACAGTAGCATCAGCGTCAGAGGGCAACACACTGAGATGAAGCCCACTCTCTTCTTCAACAGGATCACTTGTGTCCTCAAGACAAGTTCTTGAGATGGAGCAGTTCATGTCATATGAGCTAGCTCCTCAACCCCCCCCCCCCCTCCCTATTTCATGATGGTGCCATGCGGAAACCAGCCAAGAGTGCCCTAGGTACTCTCAAGTCATTTGCCCCTGCATAACCCAACATTCCAAACAACTCCAGTTTGTCATAGATGGAGGCCATCTGTTGCAGTCAGTAGTCTGGCCCCAGCCATCAACCTATGAAGGTGTGTGTCAGTGCTACATTGCCTACATCCTGAAACACTACGGGGCTGGCACTGTTACTGTGTTTGATGGCTACAGAACAGTCTCCACCAAGGCAGCAGAGCAACTACGCAGGGCAAAAAAGTCATCATCCAGTGACATCCTATTTGACCAAAACATGAAAACCACTACAAAACAGGCAGCCTTCCTCGCAAATAACCACAACAAGGAGCGTCTCATAGAGATGCTGAGTGGCTTGTTGAATGAAGCATGCAGGCATCCAGATGAAGCAGGCACAAGCTGGTGCAGATGCCTTGATTGTTTCCACTGCTCTGTCTTTGACAGCATCTGGCAAACCGGTGGTTGTTGTTGGAACTGACACTGACCTCCTGGTAATGCTGGTGACTCTGGCAACTGCAAACATGGATCTGTACATGCTATGCTGCAAGAACCCCACAACACTCTACAGAGTTCACGACATTCAAGCCAGCATTGGTGACACAAGTAAATACTTGATGGTGTTGCATACCATAACTGGATGCGACACCGTGTCTGTTCTGTATCGCCAAGGGAAGCGCAAGGCATTCAGTTTGGTACATAAGAATAAAGAGTATGACCTACTTAACACATTCATCAATGCAGAGAGCACTCATCAGCAAGTACAAGAAGCAGGTGAAAGCTTCCTTCTGAAGCTCTATAGTGCATCCAGTTGTGCATCACTGGACGAGTTCCGCTGCATCGCTTACAACAAGGCAGTCAGCAAGATGTCACTTTCGTCCACCTTCCAGTTGGCAACGTAGCCTCCAACAAGTGCTGCCGTCAAACAACATGCCTTCAGAACATACCTCACTGTTCAGGAATGGATGGGGAGGCCCTTGCAGCCAACAGACTGGGGATGAAAACTGGAGGACATCCTGACTCCAGTTGACACTGACCGTCCCATTTCTCCAGACACTCTTCTCAACATGATCTCTTGTGGCTGCAAGGCAGATGGCTGTGGACTGTCATGTGGCTGCAGGAAGATGGGGGTGCACTGCTCTGCCGTGTGTACAAAGTGCACTGGCCAAACCTGCAACAATGCAGCCCCAATGCCTTCCTTGCTGGACACTGAGAGAGAAGAAGCTGAAGAATGCAACCCCTGCTTCTCCAGAAAGTGATGACGAGGATGACGACTGAGAGTGACTATGTTGAAAATATGTTTCAAAGGTTTTAATATTTTTATTTGTTTGGTTATAATTCTTTATTGTTTATTTGTTGATGTATTTGTTACAACCAATGAATATTCTAATTTACTCTTAATGTTTCTAATGCATTACCACAAATTTTGTGGAAAAACGTCTTTAAGCCCAGGAGTAATATGATTTGAAATGTGTGTAACTGCATAAAGATTTGATTAAATTTTTAAAATGTTGTTGAAATTGAATTCCTTATCCCCAAAAACATCTAATTAAACTTTTTTTTGGCATTTCTATGATGTTTTAGGCCTGAAATATGAAAAAAACTCAATCCGGCAGCCATCTTGGACGCCATCTTGAATTTCTCAAAACGCTCAAGGGGTATTCTTGGGGACTTTTAGTATGTTATTCCCGTCAGTTTTCTGAACATATCCTGAAATTTTCAGCTTGTTACGAATTTGTTCCATCTCTAACCCTAATACTCTTGGCCTATTCTGACCTGACTCTGATAGGTTTGCGCCATCTTGAAGGCGCCGGAAATGACAGATTGGTGGCTTCACAGATCAGGCCCTACTGGCGCCTCCACCTATATAGCTCCATGGAACCGTCAGTTTCGACTCGCTCACCCGAAACACCTGCCAGTATATGAGTTTAGGGGAGGGTCGGAGGGTGTTGGGAGATCGGGGGTGTTAGGTGGGGCACCGTGGGGGATGGGAGTGATGAGGTGGTGTAGGGAAGCAGATTGAAGAGGGTAGTGAAAGCAATAATACAACACTAACATATAAACTAACGGAATAAATACTACTGCAAAACAACATGACTTTTTTTACACAACATTTTGGTGGAAAGGAGAATCCCTTGTCACTGTGTGTGTTTTCAGTACTATGCATTCTTACGGCAACAGTCCTGTTGGTCAGGTGTTAGTGAGGCAGCAGTTAATTATTAGCGTCCGCTGTTGTCCGTCTTTATGAATGTTCAACATCGGCTAGTGAAAACCAATACATCGTAGAGCTTATTATTATTACATGTTCTGCATGATAATTATTAATATTTACTTTACGTAAACTATAATATCTCGAGTATAGCCTAAAGTCTGAGCACGTAAAATGTTAATTGCTAGAACATGACACGCAATCTCATTTGGCCATAATTTACTATATAGGATGGCTCCCAACACACTCGCGACTTATGGTAATTTATGATTTATGTTGCCCTAGGCTATTTGCTCTGTTAGAGACCACGTAATGTGAACACTGGAGGTTGTGAAAGTTCACTATGAAATGATCAATCTGTAGGCTATATTATTACCCTTAGTCGGAGCTGAAAGAAAACTACTATGACATTGTCGATACACAATTTCAACACCACCCTAGGTTTGGTAGGACGGTTAGGACCTGCACAAACGGTCCCAAAGCAGCTGCTCTCAGCGACTAAAGACGATCCAGGCGGAAAGCTTCACCTAATACTATGCTGGGCCCTTTTCAACTGTCTCCAAAGGGAGATAAGGGACCTGACAGGAGTCAGCTCGGGATGCTTTCAAGAGGAGGCTAGACAAGTTCCTGGGCAACATCCCAGATGAGCCTCCAATCCCACATGGCCCAATTTGCAGCTTTGCGAGGAGCGGCATCGAACTCGATCGAAAACCAGCTCCAATACATGAGGTTGGGGTGGAGAGGTGGGAGAGGTGTGTCTCTAGACTGGCCATGGTGGTAACACCTAAATCTACGACAGGACAGGACACAACTAACCGTAATTGAATTGAAAAGTGTATTGTTGCAAAGGCATGCAACACAAGAAAAGGCCGAGCAACTAAGAAGGTTTTAATACCCCTTCGGACCACTTCCTTTTAATTTCCTTCTTACTTGTTGTCCCCACAGAGTTACAATCTGTGGTTGACCGTTGTCCCATCTCGATCGTCACCTTCCCCCTAGTCCTACAAGGTCTACAGGCATAGGGTGATTTTATTTCATTCTCTATAATATTACCTGCAGTAAAAGTAAAATTGCCCCCCAAAAAAAGATGGAATAAATTTTTCTGTAAACAAACCATAGTTGCACCGTTGAATTTTGAAATAATATATAATAATCATCATCATATTGTATAATTGTTGGTCTGAGGACGTTTGGGGAAGTTGAACTTTATCGGAAATATATTGTATTTACCACAACTTTATTGTTATCAGATATACTTGGAATATATAGTTCATAACTCTTATATTATTCAGTATAACTCACAATTTGCTATTGATGACTGTTACTTATATATAAAAATGTAAATAATCTTCATGTCCCGTACAATTCCTACTAACTTCCTACACTAAAGAGAATTACGTAAGGTAGAGAGTTTACTGCTGCTGTGAAGAGTTGCTATATAAGGTACGTTTCAGTAAGTGTTTGTGTATTATTTTATTTTATCCTTTAGTTTGTATGACAACACTGGTAATTATCTATTCTACTGCCATTTTCTATTACGATGTTTCTACCTTCTTTACCCACAAATGTATACCATTCTAAGACACTTCGGTAAATATTGAAAAAATTGCCGTTATCGCGTACGGTTTTTGTTTTTCTACCTTCATTACCCACTTAGGTATAATTACAGAAGTAGTGTGTTCTTGGCTAGGGCCGCGTAGTGTTACCACATCCGGCTAGGTCCCGGGAATTTGCCCCGGTCACTTTATGATAGTTTACACCGGTTATATCCCGGTAGTTTGCCCAGGTTAGGTACAGGTAGTTTGCCCAGGTTAGGTCCCGGTAGTCTGCTGTAGTCTAGGTTAGGTTAGGTCAGACTAATTTCCAAATTATGATTGTTAAACGGGGCATCGCCAAGAGAAACACCATAGATGAAAAGTGTTTTAGAATGGTCCAAAATAGTGGGTAATGATACTAAAATATACAATATAGTGAACTCAGTACTTCTGTAAATTTATCCCCACTTATTTAGACTATTCTAAGACTATTTTCTTCTGGGGCATTTCCTCTGCAAATGCCCCATTTCCAAGATAGGGCATATTCAAATGGGGCATTTTGAAATTAGCCTGACCTTACCTAACGTAATCTAGACCACAGCAGACTACTGGGACCTAACCGTGGTAAAGTACCAAGACCTGACTGGGGCAAACTACAGGGACCTAGCCGGATTTAGCAACAGTGCTACAAAACGGCAATATACTTGATAAATACCCTATACTTTTTGACAGTACACCCTCCAAGGTAACCAATACAATGAATACAATTTGGGTCAATGTCACATTTAGTGGTCAACTAGACTAGAATATTTGGATAAAGATGCCAACTATAGCTATATATACGTGTCTTAATGTGTTTTAATGAGTCAGCAAACATGTAGTTCATATTATACACAATACCATCATGAAGAATTCAATTGTTGCTCTCGTGTAATTATGCCACAAAATGGATATTCATATCTGAAGGATGCCGGGGTTAGGACCGAAGGATGCCAAAATTAGGTCTAGGTTAGGTTTGGTAAGGTCAGGTTGGTTCGACTGTAGGGATAGGAAGAAAAAGGAAATGTAACAAAAAGCATAATTATTGGGAAAAAAATCAATAAAATAAAGGCTAAATCCAAAAGTTGACTCAGGTTTTCAAATTTTTCTTTTTTATGTTTAGAAGAAATTGGAAAACCTGAGCAAATTTTTGTAAAAAATTGGTTATGTTTTTCCAATATTTTTACATTATGCTTACCAATAATTAGAAAACCCTAGCCAACTTCTGGCAAAACTTGGGTCAGGATTTCTCATTTTCCCATATCTTATACCACCCTATATGCTGTCATCCACCCAAAACCCCAGTGTTCCAGGCTTACCCCCAGGATTGTTGGGTTGGTGATAGAGTATGGCCAAAGCAGGATATTTCTGCAATTAAGGAATGTTAAAAACAACGTGAAAAACAATAGGAAAAGCTATGTTTTGTCTGGAAAACTTGTACATGTATAACTTGGAAAATTTATCCAAAAACAATCAAGTAATGGCATTACAGTACAAGATAATCCAAAATAAAAATAAGCACACATATGATTGGAGGTGTGATTGATGAGTTTTACCCAATAATGTTTATTGTATAAATTGTTTCAATAATTTACTTGTGCGTTTCACTATCTTACTCTAGAGGAGTGTGAGGTCTGACAAGGTGGGATGGAGAGAGCATTGACACTTTGTATGAAAGGTGTGTGCTCGGTGAGAAAGAAATTAGTGTTGAGTGTACGATGGTTGAGAGGGTGAAGCATAATGCACTGAGCTGGTTTGGACATGTAGAGAGAATACAGGATAGAAAGTTTAAAAAGTAAAGAGTTACAGTGTGGGAGGCAGACCACTGCTCCGATAGATGAACAGGGTGGAGGAGTACATAAGGGAGAGGAATGTAAGAGGAAGGGGAGGATTTGACCCAATGAGGGGGGAGGGCTGAAATAGGGAGAACTGGAGGCACTTATCCATGGTTACACCCTAGGGCGTGGGAGTTCCAGGAGGGAACAAGGCATCAGAGCTATAGATAGGTAGAATTATCCATTCCTAACCTAACCTAACCTAACCAAATCAGAACCTGGTCAGAATATTGGGGACTAATTTTGTTAAACTAACTGTTCAGAAATTTTATTAATGGTAAGCAAATGAACTTGTTCCCAATTGCATCATAATATATGGTACAGAAACTTAGTGATGGTATTGTGATATAACCAGGAGCATTGTCACAAGATATACATTTTTAGTATCTAATTATAGTACTACTGTTTTTTCATTTTTTTTAAGGACCAGGATGGCTTCTGAAGCTGATGTTCCATTTACCAAGAAAATGCGCATTGTTACGAGAGATATCCACAATATCAGCGATGCACTTATTAATGCAAAAATTGGTATAGGTAAGTCCATACTACTTTATTGTAGTTATTGTACACTGTACTTTATTGTCTAGACAGTAGTTGTACTGTACAGTACACTTTTTTTTTCTTTTTTTTCCTATATCCAGAAAGATAAGGACTAAAGGTTGTGAGCCCACTTGTCGTCCTCATCTGCGTAGTACATAGTGAGAGTGGTCCAAAATCATGTCCAATTTCGTTCGAGATACCTAGACACATTAAGTTTGAAGGAACATAAGTCGTAGTAAGGTGGAAAGATGGATGAAGGTAGAGTGTTCCAGAGTTGACCAGTTGTGTATATGAAAGACTGAGAGTACCAGTTAACTCTTGCATTGGGGAGTTGGACAGAAAAGGGGTGAGAACAAGAGGCTTGGCAAGTGTTACATGCTCTCCTGAGGGGAGGAAGCATACATGAGAGAATTCAGGAGAGCAATGTCTAGTGTAATAGTGATAGAAGAGAGAAAATGAGGCAACATAGCAGTGAAGAAAGAGAGGTTGTGGTGAATCAGTAAGAGGAGGAGAGTTGATGAGACAAAAGGCCTTTGATTCCACCTTGTCCAGGTGTGTTGTGAAGGTTGAGCCACCCCACACATGAGAGCCATACCCCATACAGGGGCGGATGAGACCCCTGTACAGAGACAGCAACTGTGTGGGGGTGAAGTATTCACGGAATCTGTGTAGCACACCCAACTTTTTTGAAGCGGTTTTAGCTTGAGGTAATATGATCTCTCCAAGAGAGATTGTGAGAGAAAGAGACTCCAAGAATATTAAGGGAAGGAGAAAGATCAAGGTGTATGTCGTTGAAGGAGAGGGGATAATCATCTGGAAGATTAGTATGAGTTGAAAGATGAAGGAACTGTACTTTAGAGGCATTGAAAACCACAAGGTTCTCTCTGCCCCAGTTGGAGATGAGGGAAAGATTAGAAGTCCGGCGTGCTAATGCATCATCACGTGATGTGGAGGGAAGCTGCTGGAGTGGAGTAGTGTAGGGTGGAATCATTGACATAAGAGTGGATAGGGGAAGAGGTAGAGGTAAGAAGGTCATTGATGAAAAGGAGAAAGAGGGTGGCTCTTGTTGTTAAAGTGGTGTCCACGTGTTAAGGCCTGTCCACACTAGGAAACAATTTTGTTTGCAAACATTCGGGAAACAATTTTCCAAATGTTTGCAAACATTGTTTATTGTCCAGACTTCAGTTGTTCTCACGATATCGAATGAGGTGGTTGCTCTAGCAGCCTCTGCATTGCCAGTACCTGGCAGTTGGAGGCCCCCAGACTCCCTGGTCTAGTAAGCTCTGGTCCCATTTCCCTGGGATGTGCTTCGGTAGCCCAGGCATATAGGGCTGGCCCCTCCTTTATTTTAATTTGCTTTTTCACTGTGACCAGAGCGTACCGGGGGTCTGTGTGGCAGGAGGCCATTCTGCCCCAGGAGAACATCAACAACAACAACCAAGGATATACAGTAATAGTTAAATTGATGGTGTTGTTAGGTAACCAGTGCATATTCAATCTTACCACACAGGACGCCTGGTGTTCTGAGATAAAAATGGTTAAATTTTAGACACATTATCAAGGCATGTAAGGAAAAAGCTGATGTCACACTGTAAGTATGTATGTGAAGCACAAATTCACCATGAAAGCAGGGCATGGTACAATGTTGTAGTTTATGTTGATGATGTGACATTGGTACTGTATATGTTATTTACTAATCAGTTATGTTATTTTTGTCATTTTGAAAGTACAGTACAGTACTTTTTATAAATAAAAATACTAATTTCTGAAGAACAAAGTAATCATAAAGTCCCATATTACAGCCATGTCAGCAGACAGGGTGTGGGCAGAAGGACTGTTGGTGTTTTATGAGATCTTCCGTTACCTGGAAAATGCATTGGATCGCTATTCCCATACACTGGTTGGTGAACTGGACATCACAGGCATGAGACGCACACAAGCATTTGAAAAGGTACCATTAGATATAATTCACAGATGACCATATAAAATCTGTAGCTATAAAGTAAAGCAAAATCTTATTAAATTGGAATGATTGGGGCTCTGATTTTTCCAACTTATTCAAATCTCCTACTGATTTTGATACCCTCATTTCTTGTGTATTGTACCACATTCAAACAGCATTGAAACAGAAGCTCTTATACAGGCAGGTATCATGTACTAGCAACTGATTCAGTGTACTACAGAACTTGTACAGTATATATATATATATGAAAATCTATTACTGTACAGTAAGTACTCTTATATGACTATGGTGTTTATTGAACTTTTCTTCTATACTGTATAATATTTACTTATTTTTATGTTTTCATATGTTTACAGTTAGTGTTTAGCCTTCATATATGGTATTGGGAAAGTTATACACACCCATAGAACGAACCAATTGCCCATTTCTGCGTATGCCTAATGGCTAATGCCATAGAAGGGCTCTTTTCAAAAGGACTTGTGTGGTGAAAAACTTGTCAGGTTGGAAGGGCTAGTGGATGTGAGTGTGATCATTTTCACTAGGTACATTGTATTCTGTCCCGTTGAAAAAGTAGGGAAATATGGGTATTGATGATGAAGAATAATCCCATGGATTTGGTGGTGTCGAATTATGCTCAATATTAGGCATGAAATCTGGTGTTCCACTGTATTTACAAATATTTTACTTAGAAAGACATGTGCATAAAAATACACACACAGAGAAATAAAGTAAGTCTTGTCTTAGTTTTAAAGAAATGGTGTTCACAGCTGTGTGTGTGTGTGTGCATATTCCCAATTTCCCAGATTGGAGGGGGAATGGGAGAGGGGTTGGTTGATAATGCATGGCCTTGATTTTTGTCCTAGGTTGCTCCTCAAGTAACAACTATAAATCCAGGTTGGTTTCCCTCTTCCCACTGCTGTGCACCAATCACACATTTCACCACTTCACTCCTAAAGTCAATTATTAAATAGTTGTAGTAATATTTCCCTGTAATCAAGCTCTGGCTATTATATATTTCTCGTATACAGTATCTTTGATGATAAAGCAGAGCAATTTTCACAGAGTGATTGTGCATCATGGTATTATATATCACTCTCATGGCCAGAGGGAATTGTTTGTTGTCAAGTTTGCCTCACAACAAAGCCTTGACCATTCAGAATCCTTGAGAAATGCATCATAAACTAACACTCCAAACTCTTAAAGACTGTTTTACAGTAATGCAGTTAATACATTACATTTTTGTAACCATATTAATATTTTATAGGATCTTAAAATTGAGAGGTAAGAAAAAGTATTCACCACAAGTCAACTTTGTGCTGGGGTACAGAAGCAAGTTCCATCTAATGCAAATTCAATATTTTTTTAACGCAACAAACTTGCAGAAGCTATTTCTCGTGTTAGAGAAGGTCTGACTGTACTGTACTTAGTTGCCTCAATACAAATGTGGTAGGAGATTCTCTATCTCCTATTTGTGTCTTTACTTTAACCTAACCTAGCCATTGTTTATAAACACCCAAGACCGACTATCAAGGTCTGTGATGCATAAGTAAAAATGTGGTATATTTTGCCACTGATAGTACACAAGTGCATTTGCACCCAGAAAAATTGTACAACAATGTCTTCTATATGCAAGAGGCACCATCATAATAAACAAATTTAAGCATTGGTGAAAAACTTAAAAAATATACTGTACATGTTTTCTCTGTTTGTTTCTCTCTCAGATGCACAAAGACAAGCTTGTGAGCAAGGGATTATAACTGCACCTCTCTACTCTCACTCGTTACATTACACTTGCATTATTTTTTTCTGCCTATTGAGCCATTCTGTGTTTGGTTCCCAGAACTATATTCTAGTTCTGTAGTTTGACTATATTTTTCGTGAATTTTCACGGAAGGTAATGTTCTAATTGATTTTTTATATTTCGTTATGTAAATTATACTGTAGCCATTTTACTCAATAGTATTTTCTCTTTCATGTAATTTCTGCAATATAAAAATTGCCTTCAAATGGGACTCTAGAACCAATCCCAATTTTTCCCTTTAGTTATTTATTGTACTCCAATATACACGATCAATTGAATTAGCAGTCCAGGTAGAACCAAACCTACTCATGAACTGAGACCTACCTGTATTAGCAAGAAAAATACAAACACACTTTGTACAGTAGTTAGGCAACTGAAAGATTCATAGCTTTTTAAACGCAGAATTGAAAATGGGTTTTCACTGTATTGAACAGTTTTGTACATTAACCGCAGGTCACATAAGCAATAATTTTGAGAATTATTGTTACATTGTGACAACCTGACTGAATATCAGCAATATCTAGCAACGTGAGCATGACCGTTCATTTTTCAACAATACCAGGCTCCCCATTGACTATTATTGGTCAATTAAAGAGTTTACTGAGGCTGTTCAATATGGTTTATGTCTACCGAGTAATTATTTTGCTCTAACCCTAGGGAACTTTTGTCTTTTTATAGCCCATCTCAACTTTCATCGGGTCTGACATGCCCGATTTTGGAAAAATGAAAATACAATTTCAGAATCAAACTTTAATGGTTCAAATACAAACTATGACGTATCTCCTGTAACGTTAGACACAAAGTAACTTAATTTAAAGATAATATAATTTTTAATGGCTAGCTAAAAAAAAAGTATTAAAAGTGCTATAATTCCTATAACTAAAATCACTGTGTTATTTGCTATTACTTATTCAATGAGGTATATAGTACTTTCGTTGGGTATGAGAAACCCAAAATAGAGATTGAGAAGAAAACAAAAGTGAACAAAGAGAGACACTACCTTCATTGTGTAAAGCTAGACAATAACTGAGCTTATTGGGAGCAGCAGCTCCTCTTCGTGATGGGCCACAGAGATGTCCTGTGAATTACAGAGCGTCAGGTATGTCAGACCCAAGGAAAGTTCCCTAGGGTTAATATGATTTTAAGGAGTGGCAGACATAGTTCATACAATCTTCACCTCCTTAGTTAAGCACAGTATAAAGTCTTGTGGACCTCAATATGTGGGGGTGAAATTTCTCATTTTAAGTAATATTCTGATTAAGAGATGTTGATATAGTTCCTGACATATTGTAGATCTAGAACCTGACTAATTATTATGCTGAAATAGGCAGACACCTCACGTAGGTCCGTGTGACCAGACACATACCCTTGGGCTATATTATAGGAAACATCCCCCCCAAAGGGAATGTGTTCTTAGGAGTTCTGCTTGTTTGTTTTAATACCAATACTGTACTGTGCTACAAGAATTGTGATAACTATTTGTAGGACTTGAGTCACTACCTGGGGCAGGACTGGAAAGTTGGATATGCTCCACGTGAGAGTGTTTGTCAGTACCTCAAACACCTCCAGAAGATTGAGCAAGAGAATCCACACTACCTCATGGCATACATCTACCATCTGTACATGGGACTTCTCTCAGGTGGACAGATTCTGCGACGGAAGAAAACACTATTACAAAGGCTCAAGTTTTCTACTAAGGTACAGTACTATAGTTTATATTGTTTAGTCATATATTTAATCACCTTACAAAGTTAGTACTGTGGAAGAGAATATCAGATCCTTTAAGTTGATATATTTTTAGTTATTAAGGGTCTAGTTATTAAGACCTAGTACTGTTATTAACCTGTTAAGTAGGATCGGCCACCTGATTGGTCCAATGAGTCCAATTTGTCATTCAAGTGCTAGAAATGCTCTGGGCTGTTTCTGGGAGAAGTAGTTGGGTACAAGGTACAGACAAGAAGGAAGAGTGGGAATGTATGGTGGACAGATGAGATAAAGAGGAAGGTGTATAAAAAAATGCTTCAAGGGAATCTATCAGAAGGTGAAAATGAAGAAAAAGAGAGATTATAAAGCATGTAAAGAGTGAGTCGAGTGGTTGGTGAGAGAGAGCATAAGGAAGAGTAGATTAGGAGTTTGGTATAAAATTGAGTGAGAATAAAAAAGTTATTCTGGACAGAGGTAAGAAAGTAAAGAGACGATGAGAAGTCTGGCTGCATGAAAATTACAGTATTCTTCTTCGTGTGCTGCGAAAAGTGTAGTAAGGTAAGTGAGGAGCAGGGAGGGTTCAGAAAGGTAAGAGAATGTGTAAACCAGATCTTTGCAATCAAATCAGTTGGTCAGAAGTATCAGGGAAAAGATAGGAAGCTGTATGCTGCTTTTATTTGCCTGGAGACAGCATATGATAGGGTTAATAGAAGGACTTTGGGGGATGTGCTAATGTATTGGTGGGTGAGTGCTGGAGGAAATTGAGACATTCTAAACTTCAAAACGTATGAACTTAAATTTCAGTTTTCAGCTTCAACTCTTCCTCTGTCAGATAAGACTAACCACAGTTCTCTACATCTCTTAATTGTGGAGATATGACTAGCTGAAGCTATGTCACTTTAAGTGCAAGAGCAGGGCGGAGTTCATGCATGCTGGCTGGCCGTGGCCATAGCCGAGACAAGCCACCCGCGTATAACCACTTTTCTAGTCCTTAAATTTGCCCCTATACCTACAGCCCTTGATTTTTTTTTAAGCAGACAATTCCAAGATAGTTTTATGCCCTGCATTGAAGTGTGGGATTCATAACAAGTCATGAATGAATGCGTAGTGCAGTACTGTACAATACTGTATATGGTAACTTATATTTCTACGAGTATCACTATCAATCTACTTATTTTCTATGAGTGTCACTATCAGTTTACTTATTTTTACGTAAAGATATGGGTGTCACTAACACTTATATCACTGAACAGTACTTATATTATATGAGTGTCATTGTCATTGTACATGTATTCTGTGAGTGTTACCATTATTTTATATATTTTCTATGTAAAATAATAGGTTTCACAATCATTTATATCCCTGTACTTGCTTTCTATGTGTAACTATCACTGTACAGTACTTTCTAACCTTGCAGGAGGTCACTGAGTACATTTGGGTTGCACTCATGGGTTGGAAGTCAGTGGTGGCATGGTAGGGGGCACTGATTCGGACATGGTGGATTATTGATTGGAGAGACTCTGTCATTGTGATAGTCAGACACGCACTGAGTGACCCTTTCTGACCTTCTATCACATTGGCAGCTATAGTCTAGGTGCAAAACATGCTGCCCAACTTGCCACAAAGTTGATAAAAATGGAATATTTCTCTACCTGGACTTCTCTCAGTAAGCAGGAAATCCTACCACCTGGACTGTTGGGGTTAAGGAAGGATTTCTCTGGATGAGAATACCATCCACAGATTGAACTTGAGTGGTATACTCTCGTACAAGACCCAGGCACTATCCACAATGTTTATATGGATGGTTAGTGCTTGGTATCACCATGTGCAACACAGTTGAAGGGGAATAACAGTATAGTTTGGCATGTTGCTTGTACAATTTAAATAAATATAGTGCAGAAAACTGTGATTATGACAAATCTTCACCTTTCTGAAGTTACTGAAGGAAGAAGGAAGAGTGCTGCATGCTATGAAAAATAACACCCCTGTGTGCTTGTGGTCCACACAGCAGTCATAAAAAGAGAGAGAAAGTGTGTGTATCTGTTGCAGTATTCCTCATGTGGACAAGAATTTAAACCATGTGTAGTATTAAACTCTGCCTTTTCTCTAGGCTTTATTCGTCACAAATCTTGTACAGTGATCCTACAAAAACAAAGAATAATATATCACAAATAGTGCAGGTAGAATAACTAGCATGAATGTATAAAAGTGAAAATATCTAAACAACCAATATCAAAGTATAAATGCATATAATAAATAACACAAACACAAACACAAGAATACACAGGAACTTGTTACCCTCAACTACATGACGAGATACAACCTCTCACTCCTAATGCTGAGTGTGTACTGCCTCAACTACTGATTACTGAGGGAACTTGATAAGTTTCCTGGCTCCTTATCAAGGTGGGTCGACTCACCCACTTGAGTCATTGGCTGACTCCTCTTAACAATACGAAACAATACAAACATACAATACAATATTACAACACCATGTGGGCTGATCTTGTCTACTAGAAAGCAAAGGTGCACAGTGTCATCCAGAGAGCAGTTTCGCTAAAAACTTCACATTGCTAATGTAGCTGCCCTCAGGCAACTCTGTACACCACCTTGAGGAAGTGACCAGATCCTACACCAATCTTTGTTCTGGCCCTGTAAGGATGACTGGAATTAAGTCAACCCCACTGTGCATTACTTGTGCTTGGTATTAATAGTTGCCCTCTCTCTGCTTTACCAACCACATTGCTGCTCTGAAATGTTTTAGACATTCTGTCATAGTTTCATCCTCTTCCCCCAGCATATCCCCTGTTATGAGGTTTTAATTCACAGTGTTATGAATCTGGAAGTTAAACTAGTTAAATCCACATAGTAATATATCAATACTTTCAGCATGATTGTTACATCTCTGACAATATAATAATTATACCTTTCCATCAGGAGTCTGTGGAAGGTATGGCCGTGACGGAGATCACAGACACCTCCGTCTTCAAGATGAAGAAACAGATGTCAGAGGCAATGGAAAGGGTTGCCCAGGAGGTGGATGAGGAGACACGACAGAGACTACTGGAAGAGAGCAAAATGGTCTTCATACTTAACAACAACATGGTGTACTCCATTCAAGGGGCTGGGACAGTTGTTACCATTAAGCTCATCAAAGTTGGTGTGTTTGGTGCCTTGGGTGTCCTCCTTTTCACTTACCTCAAGAAGTTCCTCTTTGGATAATGAATTAACAATGTGAGTGTTGAGTGAGGTAGTGGAAATTTATTGAATTCCTGTATATATTAACCTCTCATTAAATCTTATTTACAGCAGCATAGTTTTTATATGCAGGTAACCTTTGTCATCTGTTAGGATTGAAATTTTGGAAATCACCATCATAATTGTTGATATCTCTGTGTCTCCCATTCACAGGGTGTGACAGTTTATGAGTTTCATCCACTCGCCCTGTCTTCAGCTGTATTCCTTAAACCCCAACAATTTCCAATCCACTTTCACATATCACCTTCAAGTCTCCTTGGAAGCTATCTGAATTTAATTGACTCTCTTGAACGACTTAATTACAGTTGGCGGCAAAAATCATGTCGTGTCACTCAGTGATTCTTGATGGATAGCAGTCATAAAGGATAATAATCGGAACAAACACATTCACCATGCAACATTACAATTAATATACTGAGCTGGGTTTTTTTTTTCAGTTTTAGAGCCTGTGAAGCATATATTTTCATACTGTACTTAATGATTTGGCAAATGTGACGACCGGACTTATGCCACCGACTGTACCTAAATTTACTACCATTGAGATACAGATGGCATAGAGGGTACAGCCAGCGACAAAAGTTCTGTTGCCTTACTCAGCACTCTTAAAGTATAACATAAATAATATTAAACAAATAAATTCACCATACTAAATTATTATATCCAGAAGACAAATAATTAAACTTCTCTGGTTCTTCATTCTACGAGACTGTGAAGCTTATATTTCCATACTGTACTTCATGACTTAATTGGCAAATGTGGCCACAGGACTTATGTCGCTGACTGTACACAGTAGAGATCTGGAAACACTTGAACATCTATCAAACAGGAATACTCCCAGCCATCCTTCAAGTCTCCAGACAAACCAATTAAGTCCAGCAACGTCCCGTTGATGGTGTATTGGATAAGTGATGCCAAAGCCTAAAGATATATCTCTCGGTTTGTGTGTAACCAGCTTCTGTATAAAACAAGAAAACTGATGTGTTGTGTATATCCTTAGTACAATCCCACATGCCATTCCAACTTAAATTTTAAATTATCATTGATAAGAAGACATTTTTTACATCACAAATGACATTAAAACCACCCAATGAAAGTAATGTGTGGAGGAAAAACTAAAAATATAAGTAACCCAAACCAAGAGTTACCCTTCGATACCTCTTGTCCACAAGTAAGAATTATGGTAGTATTGTATGTGAGGGAAACTATACTGTAGTACAGTATAGTATTATGATAATAATATGAACCAGGTGATATGGTAACATTATATAGTCTAACTATATAATGTCCAGTCAAACATTATAATACAACATATTAAAATCATTTGATGATTACTACTCCGGGTGAGTGGATTATGTACAGTCGTGTACAAAGTAATCATCCACATTGAGGTGACTCGTGGAAAAGTTTAACATCTTCCTTCTGTTCGTTAGCTGGTATACTTTCCAATAAATAGGTTAAGTACTGTAACGTCTCACTAGGCGGTTACTACCTGGGGGTGCACCAAACTCACAAGGAATTACTCTGGGTTTATTGGGTATGTCTATACAGTGTGTTGTATTGTGTGGTACACTCTTCTCTCTATCGACTCCAGGGTAAGTGTGGATAGCGAACACTTGAGTAGGCTGGGCTGCAGTCGTTGGGCGGCTGGGCAGGTACGGTGGCTGCAGGTAGGCACTACAGTGAGCAGGTATGTGCACTGCTGGTGGCAGCGGCGGCCAGGTAAGCAGCAGGCGGGTAGCGGTGAGTGGCTGGTAGGCCATAGGGTACAGCAGCAGCAGCAGGCAGGAGAGCGGTGAACTGCTAGTAGGCTGTAGAGGGCAGCAGGCAGGAACTGGAGTGTAGTGGGCTGGAGCGGACAGGTGGTGTGTTCAGAGGAGCTGCTGCCGGTGAGTGACCCTTTGAGCTCTATTTTTTTTGTTTTCTCTCTCTTTTTTTTTTTTTTTTTTTTTTTTTTTTCTCCTGGCCTATCAACCATGGTGTTGGTCATTAAGGCCTTTTATTTTATTTTTTATTTTTTTTTATTTTATTTATTTATTATTATTTTATGCATATACAGTATTATTATTATTATTACATTGAAACTTAAAATTAAACTTAAATACTAATTGTTTTTCTTTTCTTTTTGTAACTTTATACAAAATTTTTCATCCTAGCTAATAAACTAATCTATGTGCCTACTCAACCAATAGCTAACTAGACTAATACCTATTCCAGCCAATCGCTAAACCTATTTTAGACAATCACTAAACCTAGCTAATACATCATAATTTACAATATATACAACACATAATTTATAACATTCATAATTGACAAAAATACATACAAAATGGTAACAACAATAGTAATAAAAAGTCACATCACTCTGATCAGTTCGGTCTCCCTCAAGAAAGTCATCAATTTATCAGGCACACCACCATCCCCATCACCTAAGAGAGCTGAGAGTGTGAAGGGGACTTTTACTGCATCACAGTAACTTATGAGGGAAGCACGTTCCCCCACAAATCGCCGACAATGCAGGATGATATGACTGATAGATAACACCGCATTGCAGGTGTTACAATGCGGTGGAAAACGTTTGTCTATATATGGTTCTAGATGAGTTATTCTGGTGCAGTTGATTCGCAATCTTGCCAGGATTCGTTCTTCTAGTCTGTTGGGCCGGTTGGCAGTGGCCCAATCACCCAGTTGAGGCTTGATGGTGTTGATATTAAGTCTGGTCCACTGACCTTGCCACAGAAGATTAATTGATTTCTTTCCGAGGGATAGACACGACTGTAGATCACGAGGGACGTCCCAAGTAACCTCGAGCTCTACAGCCGATTTTGCAAGTAAGTCTACCCGTTCATTGCCATAAATACGACAATGCCCGGGCACCCAGATCAGAGTGAAGGACTTCTTGCATAAGTGCAACTTATTAATGATGCGACCCTGGATTTCATTAGAAATAGTTTGACATGAATTAATTGCCTGAAGGGCTGACTTGGAGTCTGAGAAAATGACTATTGAATTATAACGAGAATTTAGTGCATAGTCTATGGCTTTGTCTATAGCGAAAAGTTCAGCTGTAAACACAGATGTATGTATCGGCAGTCTGTACCTAAGTTCACATTCACTCGACCATACACTCGCACCTACACATTCATCCGACTTGGAGCCGTCAGTGTACACGTGATGAGACCCCAGGTGAATGCGGACTATACCACCAAACAGGTGGTGTATCTCCAACTCCGGCGCCTTTTCTTTTGATGATGGTAACCACGATGTGTTGACGCCGAAGTTGGGTGTCTCCCACGGTGGTATCTTGGTGGTGATGAACTTGTCGGAGTCCCCGAGGTCTATTTGTAGTTGTTGTTCTAGCTGGTGGAGGCGTACAGCCAGTGGCCTCCGTCTTCCGTGGTGGAGATAATGGTGGTGTTGGAGGGAGGCACTGGCCACGTTGCCGATCTCCGACTTCCGGATCGTAGACATAGCGGTGTTAATGGCGAGTTGATCCCGTTGAAGTCGGAGAGGAGGTATGTTCGCCTCCACCTCCATCCTAGCTACACGTGTACACTTCAGAGCTCCCAAACACACACGTAAACATTTATTCTGGTACACATCCAATCTCCCTAGTGTTGTATCTGAAGCCGATCCATACACCTGTGAGCCATAGTCTAGCTTTGTACGAATAAGGGTCTTATACACCATTAATAAAGATTTCCTGTCGGCTCCCCATGTGGTACCTGATAGGTACTTAAGGACATTTAAAGGTTTTTCACAACGAACAAGCAAATTATTAACATGATGTGTAAAATTTAATCTTTGGTCAAAATGAATTCCTAAAAATTTAACAGAATTATGAAATGGTACCGGTTGGCCATCTAACGTTACGTTAATTTGAGGTACTCTACGTTTACTAAAAATTACTCCGGTACACTTAGGAACGGAAAACTTAAAGCCCCACTGTAAGGCCCATTGGTGGACAGAATCAAGCGCTGCTTGAATCCGTCCTACTGAAAACTGTGCATTACGTGACGAGTGCCACATTGCACAATCATCAGCATACAACGAGTATTTAAGATTCCTGGGGACTAGAGCTGATGACAGAATATCATTGATCATGATGTTAAAAAGTGTAGGACTAAGAACGCTTCCCTGTGGCACCCCGTTCTCTTGGACAAAAATGTCCGATGTTACATTACAGGGAAGGGTGACAGAAAAGGTTCTGTCATGCAAAAAGTTGTTAATGAAAATGGGCAAATTACCTCTTAAACCATAACCGTGAAGCTTCATCAGAATACCGTGTCGCCATGTCATGTCATAGGCTTTATGGATGTCCAACAACACCCCTACCATGAATTCTTTATTGGCAAATGCCTTTGAAATGCAATGTTCCAGGTTCATCAAGTGATCAACTGTGCTCCGGTGTTTCCGGAAGCCACATTGTCGATCACTCAATAAACCCTTCGCTTCTAAAACAAAAAGTAGCCTATTATTTATCATTCTTTCCATGACTTTACAGAGGCAAGAAGTCAACGCAATAGGTCGAAATGAACTGGGATTCACAAGACGACCAGACTGTTTAGGTATCGGTATGATCCACGCAGTGCCATGAGTTTGGGAAGGTGTTAGACACCCAAATCTCATTACACACTGCTAACAACTTGACCAGGTTATCCTGGCCAAGATGCCGGATCATACCGTACGTTATGGTGTCAGGTCCAGGACTGGTGTCTTTACAGGATCTTAGGGCAAGGAGAAGTTCGTCTATCGTAAACTCCCGGTTGTATGGGTAGTCTACGTCTTCTGTGGCAAAGTCTATCTCTTGTAGTTCAGCCATACGTTTGTGATGGAGAAAACGTTGGTCGTAATTGGCTGAACTACTTACTTTTGAGAAACTCCTGGCAAGTACGTTTGCTACATCCACGGGATCGTTGTAGATGTTGTTGTCCACTTGAAGAGTGGTGATGGGAGTATACGGGCGTTTGTTATTTAATATCTTTATAGTGGACCAGACTTTAGTTAGTGGTGTAAAACGATTCACCGTGGACACAAACGACCGCCAAGAGTCCCTTTTAGCTCTATTAATTACTCTCCTTGCCTCAGCCCTCGCCCGTTTGTAAGCTATAAAGTTGTTCTGAGTGGGCTGTTTGTCAAAAATCCTGTATCTCCTATTACGTTTCCTTAATGCCTCTCGGCAATCCGTTGACCACCAATGTGCTTCACGCTTATTTCGAATTATAGTGGTTTTGGGAATAGCAACCTCGGCTGCGTGTAAAATGTTTTGTGTTAAATTTCGCATCTTTACATCTATGGTCTCCCCAGATATATCTAGGTCGACAATCCTCCCGAAAGACCCCCAATCTGCTCTCTTAAAATTGAACTTTGGAACCAAAGGGGCCGAAACAGTATGACTTGAATAAGAGAGACAGATGGGAAAGTGGTCACTACCAAGGGGTCTGACTCAGGATGCCAAGAAAAATCCTGGTGTATATCCGGGGAGGCCAGAGACAAATCGATAGACGAAAAGTTGCCAGAACGATCGTCAACCCTGGCGGCTTGACCATCGTTCAGGAGGCAGAGGTTGGATTGTAATATAATGTCTGTCATCTGCCCTCCGCGAGCATCAGTTCTTATGCTTCCCCACTGACAGTGATGGGCATTAAAATCGCCCAGTATTAATTTTTTACCATAAAGTTGTCTAAATAAATTTTGTAATGAATCACTGTCAATGGGGCCGCGTGGCGGACAGTAAAGAGAGCAGATGGATATGTAGGTGTTGTGTATTTTCACTCTGCAAGCAACGGCTTCCAGAGTAGTGTTTAATGTTATTTGTGTCTGTGGATGTGATTTGTGTGTGTATATTGCTACTCCGTGTCCATCGTTTCTCCTGTATGCGTTGTAGTGTATTAATTGTGTTGGGTCAGAGTGATTCTCCAACCCTGTCTCCTGTAAACAGACGACGTCTGGCCTGTGTGTGTGTAATAATATTGATATGTTGTTCAATTTATTCCCAAGACTTCTACAATTCCACTGTAGTACAGTGAACATGGCGGTTTAAGAGTTACGGGGTCGGCCTGCGTGCTTAGTCTTCTTGTGCCGCCCGCCGCGTGGCGAGTGGCTACCGGGGGACCTTTCCCAGTTCTTGCGTCCGGAGACATCCATTGCTTCCTCATCAATGGTGAGTCTCCCAGACTCCACCGAGGAAGAGCTATCCCTTCTCTCCCCCGATGAAGTGGGAGTAGGGTGTGTGCAAGGAAGTGACTTGTTTGGTTTTAGGGTGGTGTAGTTTACTTTGTCATACTTGTCTGACTTCTTCTTTTGTTGTTTCTCTGACTGCAAAGAAGCTGCAGCCTGAGAATAGGAGTTAGTAGATGGGGTAATAGTCTTAGAGGGGGTAATAATAGTAGGTGTAGAAGTAGATTTTTCAGCCTGTTCGCTCGGCTCTGACTCAGTCTGAGTACTAATAGTACACATCACGGGTCGAGATATCACCGCCGATGCATACGAGACATTGGGTGATGGGGTCGCTTGCGATCCCATCACCACCTTCCTCGCATCATGATAGGAGATACCCCGCACTGCCTTCACCAAGCAGACCTCCTTCTCCAGCTTCCACTTGGGACAATCCCTCGAGGAAGTGGAGTGAGTACCCTTACAATGAAAGCAGGAGAGCTCCACTGATGTGCACTTTTCCTCAGCATGGCCAGGCGTCGCGCACCTGCCACACACTGGAGAAGAAGCCTTACAAGTGCGATTTCCGTGTCCATAAATCTGACAGTTCAAGCATCTAAGAGGGTTGGGGATAAAGGGTCTTACTTTAACAATTTCATAACCAATTTTGAGTTTCAGGAAGTGAAACTTTGCCAAAAGTCAAAATGAGTGTTGCAGTCTTCTTCCTTATACCATCCTCTAAACGAGTTATGAATCTAGCGTCAATGATATCTTGGTTCCTCATTTCCTCAATTATTTCTGTCTCTTCCATCATCATTAAATCCCTACAGGTGATTACTCCCCTGCAGGAATTCATGGCTTGAGGAATCTTGGCTTCAACTTCATAATTGTGGATCTGACGTAATTTCAGCAAACTTGCTACTTGTTTCGAATTGATAGTTTTTACTAAGAGATCTCCAGATGCAAGTTTTTTAACTGATTCAACCACACCAGCCCAGCCATCAATTACCATTTGAACAATGAAGGGATTGAGGCCGGCTAGTGGGGCCGAACCAGTGGCATGAAACATGACAAACGAAGCATTTTTTACGTCTATGTCGAGGGGTGTTCGAGTCTCGTATCGTCCGTCGTTTCGTGGTGGTGGTGGTCGGTCATGGCCGCCTCCTCCGCTATACGGAGGAGGGGTTGGGAGGGAAGGCAACATAGTAACCACTTCCCCCAAGGATGGGGGGAAGTGGGAAGAGGAAAAGAAAACACCAGATAAGGATAATACCAGCCCTAATTAACTAATGTTTGAGATCAACCTCTCAACCCACACTAAGGTGGTCCGTCTGTGTCTATTCACACCCAGAGCTATCAGTGGGGGAGTCCACCATAGGTAGGAGGCAAAGTTGATCTCAATATAAAGATATAGACACCTACTATAATTATCTTCTACCAGCTATGGAGGGAATGACTACTAGCTAATCCTAGTCGTCACCAGAAGGGTGAAAAAAAAGAAACTACTGCCGGTGCGGCAGGCCCTGGCAGCTAGAGGAGAGAGCACAAATCATACATCCACTCTCTCCACGACCCAGTCTCAAAGTCCCCCCCCCCTTTGAGCCTTTTTTTTTTTTTTTTTTTTCCTGGCCTATCGACCATGGTGTTGATCATTAAGGCCTTTTATTTTATTTTATTTTTTATTTTTTTATTTTTTATTTTATTTATTTTTTATTATTTTAATTTTAACTTTTTGCATATTATTTTTATGCATATTATTATTATTATTATTATTATTACATTAAAACTTAAAACTAAACATATATAATAATTTTTCTATTTTGTACTTTTATACAAATAAAATGTTTCTTAATTTAACATCCTAGCTAATAAACTAATCTATTTACCTACTCAACCAATAGCTAACTAGACTAATACCTATTCCAGCCAATCGCTAAACCTATTTTAGACAATCGCTAAACCTAGCTAATACATCATAATTTACAATATATACAACACATAATTTATAAAATTCATAATTGAAAAATATGCATACAAAATGGTAACAATAGTAATAAAAAGTCACATCACTCTGATCAGTTCGGTCTCCCTCAAGAAAGTCATCAATTTATCAGTCACACCACCATCCCCATCACCTAAGAGAGCTGAGAGTGTGAAGAGGACTTTTACTGCATCGCAGTAACTTATGAGGGAAGCACGTTCCCCCACAAATCCCTTTGAGCGTGGTTCTGGCTCTTTTTATACCGTCCGGAGCGGGGTGAGGCTGTGGGCGCAGGTGTATATGCCATAGAGTGCTCGCTGTCCACTACAGTACACACACACAATGCACGTATCTTCTAATTTACTACCAGCAGTTGTTTACATTTTAAAACAATAGCATCATATGAGAACGTGAAATTATTAGACAGCAATTTATTTAGAGTTACCCCATATGTGTATTGAAACACGTCCACGACTGTATTTTCCGTGCTAGATGATGTATGTAATATTATACCGTGCTAGATGTCTTATGGTAGTAAACATACAGTAACAACGATGGAAAACAAGAAACACATTCGTCACAAATAATTACACAATTCCGTGGGTATAGACTCCTCCTTGTCTCACATTTGCTGGTCAAAGGTTCCATACTGGAGTGGGGTAACTTGCTTATTTGTCACAAAGGTTTGATAACAATAATAATAATAATTTAAATTACGTATTCTTTTTTATCTTGTAACAACGGGGAAGTTTGTTACTACCAGAGGTGAACAGCAGATTCGAATACTAAGTAGTTTGTTTGGTATAACTTACAGCACAGCAATATATAGAGAATTAGGTTGTGTGGGCCAAGCACCTTGTCGTAGGTCAACCCACCTGCCTGGAGAAGTGTAGTGGCTTGTAGTGTCTTGGTGTAGCATAGGGCGCATGGCGTCTTGAGTCTTGGTGGTGTAGAGTGTGGAGTAGGGTCGGCAGGTCAAGGTAAGAGTGACCCGTGCTGGCTGGCTGCTGGCGTAGTAGTGACCGAGCGTTGGCAAGGTAGATGATGAGCCGGGCTGGCAGGCGCCCGCACGCAGGCAGACAGGTGATGTTCAAGATGCGTGAGCGTGGCAGGTAGAGAATGGGAAATGTAAGGTGCTTGGATCACTACAATCTCTACCATACGGGTAGTATGACTGTGGTTTAGCGTTTTGTTACGTGAATGTATAGTTGTCGTCACTACCATTTGTTACCACCTTATACATTACATGTCAAAAATCAACCAACAAATAGGACTACATGTACAGTCTCGACCTGGAGTAAGTATCCACCTACTCCCAGCCAATTTCGACATGTGGCACCATCACAACCAGGGATACTTATTAGGGATTAAGGAGGGCAAAACTCATCAACCTGAGTTGAATCAGCGAAACACTGTCTTCCCTCCACCTGCCATGCTTTACCCCTCGTATCCACAGTAATGATGGTGCCACATTCTGGGTTGGCTGGATACTTACTCCAGGCCTCAGAGACTGTACATTATATTAAAACGATAAGGAAGCCCTTATGTTTCTACCCGGGTGAACAGACTCCAGAATACACGGTACAATTTATTGGTAATACACAGTAATGCAGTACATGTAGATATAGGGAAGGCCAGCCTGTCGTGCAGCATCGCGGATCGAAGCGGGAACACATGGATATGTAGGTGTATGATGACAGCAGGAGCGGGGCTGGTCCTTCTTCTACTGTAGCTAGCAGGATAATCTGTCGTCTGAGCGAAGCGCGCCCCTTTTATTCAGGTGTCTACGAGCCCCCGGATGTGGCGTTGTCACGTGACCCAGAGCGTCCACCTGGTGTGCTGCACCCATATGAATCATACCTGGGAGAAGGGAAGGCGGCTGGCGCCAGCATCCCAAGGGGGGATTAAGCTGCGACAGGGGAAAGGATTAGCGTACCTGCCAGACTATGCTGGCTGAGGCCGGGGAATATACAAAGGAATAAGGAGTGGTGCACAAGCACATGGAATGTACAAAGGAATAAGGAGTGGTGCACATGGCGCCACTACAATATGATATTGTTAAGAGTACTTTAGAGAGCCCGTGTACACAAAACAATCAAGCTGGTTAATCCATTTATACATATAAACCTTCTGTATTAACTGTTCATATTTATATGGGGGATAGCGCGAACGCAGTCCCCCGCTAACAAAAATTGCGCACTCGAGTTAACCACATTTGGGTTAATCGCAAGGGTCAGCACCACCGGAGTGCAATGGTGAGCCTCGCCCTGGGAAAACCGCCTTTATGATCACGGTATCTCCTGTGCCAGGTAAGTATGCTATTGTATTACTCTTTCACACCCAGACTCACCCGTTCTGTCTACCTCAACACACTATTAAACACTTTATGTAACTTTATACCAATATTACTCCATTATGCCACCTCCTTATTATCAATGAAAATTATTATTAATTATATATTTGTTGTTACATCGCCTTTGTAAATAGGATATGTTTAGTCTACAAAAAACATATATGAATCCTACAGAACCTGCTGAAGCACATCACAACACTGAGTATGACTTTAATATAAATTATGATATACTGAGAAAGACAAAGAGAATTGTGGTGACCATTGACTAGTATGAATGTAATAATATAACGAGTTATGGAGTTACAATAATCAAAGACTATATGTAAATCAATGAGTCCTACCGCTCACACCCCAAGGACAAAGTAGTCTTCAATTATAACAGTTTATCCTAAGAATAAGAAACACGGAAGTTTCTACAATCATTGATATATTTATGTTCATTGTAAGTTAATTTAAATGAACCTCTTCATAAAAAGCAATAACAGGTATAAATCAAATGCACATACGCTACAATCTGATGATGTTAATGAAACTAACAATATGATATAAACCTACAAAAGAAAAACTTGTTTCACAACCTGTCTCTTGGATTAAGGGTAAACTCTATTATAATATGTAATACAAGAAATATACTATTTACAAAACTAATGCTTACGGAAACTAAACACCTAAAGTACCTATTTTGCTCTTAAATGACCACGTAATACCATGTTATGATGAAACTGAAATATACAGGTAAAGTTGGATATGACATCCAGCTCAGGGCTAAAATTATATAACAAACACTACCTTACACTGTCAGTTTGCCATTGTTGCCCGGAGTATCAATACCTTGGTGTGGTTTAAAAAATACGTTTACAGAGGTGTTGTGAAAAACTATCGCATGCAATATGTAAATATATTAGATTATTCTTATTAATTTTTTATTAATTTATTAATAAATTTGACAAATAAATAATATATTTATTTACCCTGTAAGTAGAAAAAACCCTCCCTTTAATTTTACCCCTTAAATATATTTAATATATTACAACAGATCAAGGAAATATTAATTGATTAAAGTATGCTTATTAACTGATTGTTTAAGTTTCCCTAATCTTGAATTTTGACAACAATAATTCTCCAAAAAAAAAAAAAAAAAAAAAATTATAATAACTAATAATTTCCCACCATTAATTAACACTAGATTGGCTCCACCTCGGTAATGATATACAAAACGACATGAACAAAAGAGAATGTTGTCATACAAAGAATTTTTTTTAAGATCAAAGTGTAGTAGCTGTTCATATCAGCTTAATATCTGATACGATCCCCATGTGGGATCTAAGATATTAATCCGGTTTTTGGACCATGGCGAAGTGCTAGGGGCTTGCTCCACCTTTGGCACAGATCGGCCCAGTGTGCACCACTCTTTATTCCTTTGTGCATTCCCCGACCTCAGCCTTCCCACAGTCTGGCGGATACGCTAATCCTTTCCCCTGTAGCAGCTTAATCCCCCCTTGGGACTCCAGCGCCAGCCTCCTTCCCTTCTCCCAGGTATGATTCATAAGGGTGCAGCACACCAGGTGGACGCGCTGGGTCACGTGACGATGCTACATCCGGGGGCTCGTAGACACCTGAATAAAAGGGGCGCACTATGACCAGATGACAGACTATCCTGCTAGCTACAGTACAAGAAGGACCAGCCCTGCTCTCGCCGTCGTCATACACCTACATATTCACGTGTTCCTGCTTCGATCACATGTGGCGTTCCTGCTCTACACAACTACAGACTCTCCACTGCAACTATACCGACTCTCCACGATGCTACACGACAGGCTGGCCTTCCCTATATCTACATGTACTGCATTACTTTGCATTACCAATAAATTGTACCGTGTATTCTGGAGTCTGTTCACCCGGGTAGAAACATAAGCCCGGGCTTTCTTATCGTTTTAATATAATATGATTATTCGTCATGTGGGTCGAATTTCTACTACTTTGATATAGGTTTTACCTTATGCAACTTACGTCTCGCTCTGACTAGCTATCACTGATGTTGATGGAGTAGCTATAAAATTTTTTGCTCCTCCTTAGAGTGAGGCTGGTTGGCACTTTCTTTTTCGGGGTCCTGAACTTTTTTCACAATCTCAGAATACTCAGATTTTTTTTTACTTTTTAGTGAAAAGGCTAGCGATACTTTGCTGTGACTTAGATATAGCTTGATGATGGTAGGAGAGTGTAGGCCACTATTCATAACCAATTACTTCTTATTATCATTATTATTATTATCATTTCAAAGGTTTGGGGGGCAAGCCAAGTCTTGGGGGGGTAGCTTAAGTATAGTGACATAAAATGTATCTGGTGCAGCAGGTGTGCGATTATTAAAGAGGAGCATGGGTTATTGTTTGTGTTGTAATGAACTTATTGGAGAGTTACTGATAAATATATAAGATTATTTAATGCCAACAGCATCTGATGTTCCCAGGCTGGTCGAAGGGTGAGCAATGTGTTTGACGTCACTAGCGTCGAGTAATCTATACCCATTTTCAGTGCTGCAGGGTTAACTTCGCTAAACGGAGCTTACTGGACCAGGGAGTCTGGGGGCCTCTGACCGCCAGGGAAATTGGGGGAAGGTCTTTCATCCCACAGCCAGTGCTGTGGGCCCAAGTCCACGTTACCACAAGAGCTACAAGTGGGACCGCACCTTCCATGAGACCAGCCCTGAAGGGAACATAAGGGGGAGGGAGTTTAGACTGCTGCATGCAAAGGGATAATGCACCCCCGTGTGCTGGCGGTCCACACAGCAGTGTCGGCAGATCTCGTCAAATCCACTAGAAAGTGACCAGCAGATCCTACAACAATCTTTATTCTAGCCCTGTGGGGGATGGCAAATATTCACAGAGAATAAAGTCAGCCCCCCTGTGTAGTGTATGTATGGGTGTCATATAACACTTAAATTTCTTTATCTCAGATCTTCATACATATTATTATCCACCTTCATTTTATAAGTGTGTATTTGTTCTGCTACAGTGTGTATATTTCTTAAATTAACTACATTTATCCAAATCTATTTCTTTTAAGACGCTCGCGTTCATAAAAGAGTCGGCGGAAAAAGTCGTGTCGCCACATCTGCCAGGTCATGAAGTACAGTATGGAAATATAAGCTTCACATGCTCAAAAATTGAAAAACTAGAGAAGATTCTTAATTTACCTCCTGGATATTGTAATGCTGTATGGTGAATGTCTTTGTTTGATGAGTATCCTTTATGTTATCCTTCAAAAAGCGCTGAGTGAGGCGACATGACTTTTGCCGCCGACTGTACCTGTGGTGTAGAGGACAATGAGGAATATAAGGGGGGAAAATTTAGCTCTAGATCGGAGGATGATATAAGGAAAACGGAGGTAATAGTTGCCAGTGTATTACTTTAAACCCTTTAGGCGAAATGGAACAGAGGTTTGAATCACCCACCACATTAAAATAAAAATGTCTGGAAAAACAAATTGTGTACTGACTATTTTTTTTTATCTTTTAATTAGGATGCAGATGTCATATAAATATATTAATATATATCAGTTGTTATATTTTTTATTACAGTAAGAATGAAACCTACACCGTACAAAATTTCAAGTTAATTAGTTTCATGTCGGTGATCCGGATTCATGGATTATTAATAAGGAAGAACGAGGAAGGAACCAGCCAGAAGGAAGCGCAGCAAGTCGAGCACAAGCAATCAAGCACATTCCACAGTCATTTTTCCATCACACCCCAAAAGGACAAGACGTGACGACTACCATGTGTGTGTGTAAGGGTCCTATTTTCCTCCGTCCTGTGGCCAATCTAAGGCTTCCTTCGTCCTTCAACCCATTTTAAGAGGTGTAGACGACAACGAGAGATCTAAGCGAGGCAAATTTAGCTTTAGATCAGAGGATGATCGACTGAAAATGGAGGAAATACGAGTGATAAACCGGCAACTATTCGCTCGCACACAGACGACCATCAAACTGCCATGCAACTCGCCGAGACGCCGACACCTTACCATAATTGGATAGTACTGGTATCTCCATCTAGATAAGTACTTTACTAGTGACTTTATGGCCAGTTTTCTTCTTCTTATTATTATTATTATTATTATAGAGAGACCGGGAGATGAGATCAGTTAATTCGAGGTAGCTTGTTTCTCTGATAAGGGAAGGGAGTGAGTGGAAGTTGCCTGTGTTGCTGATTGCTGATGATACAGTTCTGTTGAGTGACGATGAGTGGGAGTTGCAGGGTTTGGTGAATAGGTCTGGAGATTTGTGTGAGATAGACTGACGAATAAAGAAGTACGTGAGCGATGTGGTGTGGATGTGGAAGTGCAGGCGAATGTGAAAAGGAACACATTGTGGTGGTTTGGTCATGGGGAGCGAGAGATTGGTTAAGAAAGTGTACGAGAGTGAGGTGGAGGAACGGAGGGAAAGAGGCATTGTCAATATTTGTACCCACAAAGTGTGAACCGCCAGTTTCGACTAGTCTATTCGAAACACATGACAGTGTTTGTCGGGGAAGGGTAATGGAGGGTTGTAGACTTGGGAATGGTGTGGTGTTGAACGGAGGCAAGTTAGCGAGGGAACTGTAAGCAGTAATGCTGTACCAAATTACACGTCAACTAGCCTATACAAATTTGTTACATATTAAATATGACATTGGTAGACCACAACATTGTGGTAGTTTGGAATGTGCTTTGTTATTGTTTATCAGTATTAATCACTCAAACGGTAAAGGAAATGTTGGTTGGTGAGGCAGTAGTTAGTCTCAGCCAGATGTCTCTATCAATGTTTAGTATAAGGCAGCCATCAGCAGAGCATCGTGCGTGGTTTATATTAATATTTCATGTTCTGCATCATATCGTTAATGAGTTACTACACATTAGTAAATTATATTGAATATGGAGTTTAAAAACGTCACCATGTTCCTAGAAGATAACTCATCAAAATTAAGCCTCATAAATTTACATAGGTTGGTCCCACCAAGTTAATCATTGTGACGAATGCTTTATTTTCTGCCAATTATTATAAACTGAATTAAATTCCATAATTTTAGGAGCATTGTGAACATTGGTAGTAGTGTCATAAGTTTTGAGTGCTCCGTGATCGAGGTAATTATTTATCATTACATATTGAACTTTCACACATTTCAGTTTTGACATTACTAAGCGGCTATAAATGGATTGAGGGAGGATGCCAACAAAATATATACATTCAAAGTTAAAGTCGCGAATGCCTTGGAGGCTCTCTCTCTCTCTACATTAATTGGTCTGCACAGTTGTAGCACCTACTAAGCCAGCTAGGTTCACTTACAGATTTAGGTTTTTACTAGCATCATAGTGTCATAGCTGAAACCCTACTATTTTAAGTAAATAGGGTATTGTAAATCGCATATATGGTGCAAGGCAATCTCGATCAACGTGAAGTATCATAATATTAACTTATGTATACCCTGAATCAACCAACACTTTGAAGCTCAACTGAAGCATATATGAAGCATCCATCACCTCAAATATGTTATGTTTCCATCCTCACCTAATCCATCAATGATCACAAAGTAATGTGAACACTAAAGCCTGTGAAAGGTTCACTATGTAATGCAAAATATATTGTGAATAATCTTTGGTCGGAACTGACAAGAAATAACTTATAATGACGACTGTCAGTACGCCACTACCACTGTACATAATGATCATCATATGTTGGACATTGTTGTTATTGACAAGTCCGTGTCATCGTCACAAAATAATTGCAATGACTAACTTGGAGGGACGAGCCTATCTTTACTTGTGAAACCTAATGGTGTGAAATGTTATAGCAACACGGTGACGGTATCAAATTCCACACTAGAGATATTATTCTTAGGTGTAGTAACTACCATGAACGTTATAATGTAGTACATGAAATAATAACTCCATGATGTGTTACTATAAATTACCTTTGACCTATATTGAACATTCATAAAATTAGCAACTGACCGAGACGACTGCATTACTGCTAATGGTACAGTTGCGGAAGGGAGTTTCTTTATCACCCTGGGCTCCTCTATACCCTACCCCACAAGGAGGTGACGGAGGTGTAGAGAGTTGAACATATAACGACGGAGATGATTGGTCGATAAGTTGCTAGTAAAGTTTAGTGATAATATAACCTTATTATATCTAAACAAGAGAGCATTGTGGTGAACTAAATATATTATGTTTATTTGCCATATATACAGTATATGAAGAACAGTAGCATACATTGTTAATGAGGAACTGAATTATAACGCATACTGAAATAACTCGTATTTTATTCTCAGTTGTGGTTGTCATACATCAGCCAACTGATGGTGATGGGAGGGGATCTGCCTGGCATTGCTTCACGGGCTCACGGCTCGTGCTGTGATTCGTTTTATGGTTTCAAATATTAATTTCTACCTTAGTAATAGGGATAGGTTATATGCTTTTTATATAATTATAGACAAATTTATAACGATTTACATTTACAGATAGTGAAGTAGTGTTATCGTTTGTTGTTAATTTTGTCATCTGTTTTCTTATTTATTTTCAGTACGAACTATTAAAATTTATTTTAATAGAGTCTAGTGAGATGAAGAACGTTGAGTTCAAATAAGCATTTGCTTGACAAAATGGTAAGAACAACACTCTATGACGAGGAGCCTTTATTGACGACGTTTCGCTATTGCTTCTTCAGGTTAAAGGCACATCCATATAACATACAGGACTGTGTAACTTATAGTTCTATTTTTATTTGTATGTGACTGTATTCTGTTTTATTCCACTTCCTCCGTTACCATTCCATGTATTTTTTTTATTTGCCCCGATGTTCTTTCCTTTCCCATTATCAGCTCGTCCTCTCCGCCTCTCCCCCCCCCCCATTCTACCTCCGTTTCCTTCCTCCTGCGTGAATTCACCCACCCCTACTCTCTTTCCCCCTCCCAACTTCTCTTTCCCCCCTCCTCCCGCCTATCTCGTGACCCTTCCGCCTCTCCCCCTCTATGAGCGGTATACATATATATTCGTTTACTCTACCTGTCCTCACTCATGCCTGAAGAGGGCTACGTGATGTAACCGAAAAGTCGTATATCTATTTCAATAAATTACAAATAAATGTGGGTTTTTCACGAGACTTCTGCATTCATGCTCGCTCCATGGGGAAGGGTAGAGGCGTAGGTGGTAGGGGGGGGGGGAGGTTGCGGGGGAGTATACAGGCGGTGGTGAGCGAGGGAACTGGGTGTGTGTTGGGGGTGCTTGAGGAGAGGTAGGGAGGAAACGAGAGCAAAAAGGGGCGGAGATAGCCAGGTTGCCGTTAAGGCTGACAAACTATATATAATAACAGAAATGATGACAGAATAAAGCTAATGACAATTGCAATGTTTACATTGGAAACATGGCAACAATGAAGATAAAACAAATATATTGGTATTCAGTATCCCTAAGAATTCTCATTCAGGTCACTTGGTAAACCCTCAATCATAAACTGCATTACATAACTATAAACCCATTCACATAAATATTTTTATACATATGGCCCTACATATTAAGCAGTTCTCCATTCTCAGAGAGTTTGAGATAGCGAGTGGAAGTGGGGGAGGGGTAGAGTGAGAGGAAGAGGACGAAACATACAAACAGATGGACAGAGAGAGAGGGAGAGAAAGACAAACAGAGAGAGAGAGAGATGATTATTATGATGGTAGAAAATTTCGTTTGTGATGAATGGAGAGGACTTGTTATGAGGTTTTCTACAATATTAAAACAGATTTGCACACACACACACACACACACACATATATATATATATATATATACATATATATATATGTTGGTGTAGCCAGGGAGTATATTCTCTTTCAAACAAACGAGGTTGAAGGAAATGGCTTGTTCTGCATTAATGAGTTTATTATTTATATTTTCACTTATCTACCATCTAAGTGAAGACTTAAGAAAAACTGTAAGAGATATTGAAAATATAAATAATAAACTCATTAATGCAGAGCAAGCCATTTCATTCAACCTCGTTTGTTTGAAAGAGAATATATATATATATATATATATATATATATATATATATATATATATATATATATATATATATATATATATATATATATATATATATATTTACACATATAAGCTGAGAAAAGTTAAACCAAGTTTCATGTGGGGTCAGGCTTTGTAGTCCCTTGTGTAGTGTGTTGCAATGTTCCTTAAACTAGGGATTCATAACTTCTGTGATATAATGTAAAAGGCACACATGTAATAACACATAACAATACAATTTCGACGTAAATATTTTGGTATCCCAAATAAAAAGAAATATATAAAGCATAATATATTAAGTGACGTATAAACAAACATGTGAAGCAACCAACACCTCGAAGCGTTACTCGATAATCTCGGGGCCTCAGTTTCAGGCCACGACCTTCAATCCCGAGGTTGAGGTATAAAAAAATAATAAACTAAGGTCTTTGTGTGGCAATAAAGAAATGTTGCTTATATGATACCATGTTTTCTCTTTTATCGAATTATACCATAGTTCTTGGTTAGGTAAGTAAAGTAACATTTATGTCTATAATATAATTTGGATGAAAATAATTTAAAATATACCTTTTCTTAATAAAAATATATACGTTAAAAGCATCACGAGCGGCAACACTCTCCACACCCTACATTGCAGTTCTTGGGTTGTGAGAAAATAAAGTAAAAAATTTAATACGTGCAGTGTAATGTGTTGTAAATATAGTAACCACGATGTAATTAAATATAAATTATATGAGCGAGAGAGATATATATGAAGTAAAAAAATAACGTATGAATATATATATATATATATATATATATATATATATATATATGTTATGCATTTTGCTATAGAATAAATATATAAATGTATAATGAACTAGAAAAATTCACAATGCCGTGAATGCAGAAGTCTCGTGAAAAACCCACATTTATTTGTAATTTATTGAAATAGATATACGACTTTTCGGTTACATCACGTAGCCCTCTTCAGGCATGAGTGAGGACAGGTAGAGTAAACGAATATATATGTATACCGCTCATAGAGGGGGAGAGGCGGAAGGGTCACGAGATAGGCGGGAGGAGGGGGGAAAGAGAGTAGGGGTGGGTGAATTCACGCAGGAGGAAGGAAACGGAGGTAAAATGGGGGGGGGGGGAGAGGCGGAGAGGACGAGCTGATAATGGGAAAGGAAAGAACTTCGGGGCAAATAAAAAAAATACATGGAATGGTAACGGAGGAAGTGGAATAAAACAGAATACAGTCACATACAAATAAAAATAGAACTATAAGTTACACAGTACTGTATGTTATATGGATGTGCCTTTAACCTGAAGAAGCAATAGCGAAACGTCGTCAATAAAGGCTCCTCGTCATAGTGTTGTTCTTACCATTTTGTCAAGCAAATGCTTATTTGAACTCAACGTTCTTCATCTCACTAGACTCTATTAAAATAAATTTTAATAGTTCGTACTGAAAATAAATAAGAAAACAGATGACAAAATTAACAACAAACGATAACACTACTTCACTATCTGTAAATGTAAATCGTTATAAATTTGTCTATAATTATATAAAAAGCATATAACCTATCCCTATTACTAAGGTAGAAATTAATATTTGAAGCCATAAAACGAATCACAGCACGAGCCGTGAGCCCGTGAAGCAATGCCAGGCAGATCCCCTCCCATCACCATCAGTTGGCTGATGTACGACAACCACAACTGAGAATAAATTACGAGTTATTTCAGTATGCGTTATAATTCAGTTCCTCATTAACAATGTATGCTACTGTTCTTCATATACTGTATATATGGCAAATAAACATAATATATTTAGTTCACCACAATGCTCTCTTGTTTAGATATAATAAGGTTATATTATCACTAAACTTTACTAGCAACTTATCGACCAATCATCTCCGTCGTTATATGTTCAACTCTCTACACCTCCGTCACCTCCTTGTGGGGTAGGGTATAGAGGAGCCCAGGGTGATAAAGAAACTCCCTTCCGCAACTGTACATACCAGCCCTACCCTGCCTCCATAAAACACCACACTACACCCATGCTCCCACCACCCCTCAATCAAACTCCCACTGACTCATACTGGTGTGTGTTTCGGATACTAGAGTCGACGACACTGGAGGTTCACACCTTGAGGGGTAAACAGATTGACAACTCTGGAGTGATGAAAGCTGCAGTGGAGGAGACTGTACAGGAACATACAGCCTGATAATGTCTTATATTTTCAGATAAGTCAGTGATGATTGGTGGAACATCAGCAACGACACTATCATCATACCTTCCAAGCCATGTTGTCGCATTCCGGTCGCTCTGTCACGTTCTAGTCACTCTGTCACAATACATCCCTGAGTCACATTATAATCTCTGGACCATAATCTCATCCTACATCGGTTGAATCATTCATCATTTATGTTAAGAGTTGAGTGGAATGTCTTATACATATCAACTTGAGATGTAGTGCATTTGTTTCACATGTTGCATGAAAACTCATTGCGTGTATGTTTTGTAAGTTTTAGCACTATATAATTGTAGAATAGCAAAAATACTAACACATAACAATAGCTAACAAAATAACACCAAAACACAAGTAAAATATTAAATGAGGGTAATATTTAACGGTTCCAATAACTATTAATTTATGTGCTTCTTACAATGTTATTCAGTGATGATATTGTGATATATGACCACTAAACACATGTTCAAGCTGATATAGCTGTGATGCCCAGATCGGATATATATACTAACCGCAGCCCACAAATGTTATAATGTATACAAATATTACTTAAATCTTATTAATGTGGTATATTATGTGTAACAGGTTTTAGTTATCACGACAAATATTCATGAGTTTATTATATGTAATGCAATTTTATTTATTTGATATGTACTTACAATCAGCGGCAAATTCCTGTCGCCACATCTGCCAAATCATGAAGTACAGTAAGGAAATACTGTACAAGCTTCATGGGCTCGTAATTCTGTATGGAGAATGTAGTTATTTGATGATTGGCCTTTGTAATCCTTAAGGGGGAAATTTTGTGTTGGTATATCTGGAGCAACTGCATCCTCCAAACTATTCCAAGCAACAGATCACCATTATTTTTGCTCTTCTGATCCTGTTTCCTAGGATACTTTGGAGGAATCAAGCCACTCCAATGTAACTAAAAAGAATTACCTCCTTAAACATGCAGTAAGTGAACCCCACGACTTTTGCCGCCGACTACAGTACATTTCATTGTCATAAACTATTGGTAAAGTGTGATAGCAGCTTAATTAACAGCGGTGTTCATTTCAATTACATTGTCTTTTAAACCTGTGGTGGAAAATAGTAACCCTATCTTTACTCCCTCCCTACTTTTTCCCTCTCGTAATTTACTCATCTCCCTTTCTTTTTATTTCCTGCCTCTCCTCTTTTCTCTGTCCTCTCCATTTTTCCACCCTCTCTTCTCTCCACTTTTCTTCCAGGCCACTACATCATCAAAGTTACTACAGTTACTTCCCCCGGATATTAAGGGGTTAGTATAATGTTGGTAAATCTGGAGCAAGGGATTTCTTCAGACTATACAGGCCACCACTATTTTTGTTTATCTGGGGTCTTGTTTCGTATCATACTTAGGAGGAATTGAGGCACTTTAATGAACCATAAGTTAACTGTACTATCCCCTCAACCCAAGGTATTGACCAGCAATGTGACAGTATAGATGTTGGGATGAGTCAAATCCACAACACTCTGGATTCACAAGTGTTGACATTACCTGACCAACAACAACCTCACTGTCACCAGCCATTCAGCACCAACCATTCCACCTTCCCCTATACACTATAATTATTTGTTTTAACTCTGTTGTTTATATTTGACACTAATATTTATATGCATATTATTTCATCATCTGATTACTCACTAAGAATAACAATTTGTGCTAATTAATTATAGAATGTTACAGTTTGTTAGATTTATGTTGTTGTAGCTGTGTGTGTGTTTACTGAACTTTCTTTTCATGTGCTAGTCCTGTAACTTAACATCAGGAATTTCAGTAAGTGTACTATTTTATACAGTAACTTTAACTGGTGTTATACAATGAAAAGTCTTCTCTCAGCCATTCTGTTGACGTGTCTGGATCTATTGAAGTGTCTGGATCTATTGAAGTGTCTGGATCTATTGAAGTGTCTGGATCTATTGACGTGTCTGGATCTATTGACGTGTCTGGATCTATTGACGTGTCTGGATCTATTGACGTGTCTGGATCTATTGACGTGTCTGGATCTATTGACGTGTCTGGATCTATGACGTGTCTGGATTTTTTGACCTATCTGTATATGACTTGTCTATGAATCTAGGACCTATGTTTGGATCTACTGACTTGTCTGAATATATTAGCTGTCTATTTATATATTACCTATCTGTGGATCTATGACCTATCTGTGTACCTATGACCTATCTGTGTACCTGTGACCTGTCTATGAATCTGACCTACTTTATGTGTATCTATTATGTACAGACATATTGTAACTCGCTGCATATACAGTACAGGAAGGTGTGTGCTACCTCTCCCCACAAAGTCAACACTCTGTGGCTATACCAGAACCTGGAGCACTGAGAAGGGATGACATCTACTACTACTATTACTACTGCTGCTGCAGTACTAACCTGGTTTCTCTTAAAATGTAAACTCTTTTTCGAACACATTTTTTTTTTCTTTTTCCTTGCCATTTTCATGCGCATTTCGAGGGAATTTTTAATGTGTATTTTTATGCATTTTTATGTGTATTCTTTCATGTATTTTATTTGTGCATTTCTTGTTTGCATATTGTGTATGCTTTTTATAGCTTTTTCAGATATGTTGTGTTCTCTAGGTTATTATATGTATTTTAAGTATTTTAATTTTTACATGTTTTTGCTTGTTTTGTTCTACCAACAACTTAAAATTCTGAACAATATCACTTATGTTGGTCTTCTTCTTTCCAGATGGACCAGAGAACTGGCAGCAAAGGACGACCCAGGTATTTACAGTAATGTAATTGTAAATTTATGTATATGATAATAATGCATATATAAATTTGATGGATATATCAATAATGAAAATGAATATATAATGCTGAATATAAAATTAGGTAGGCAGGCTTCAAGGTAGGGTGAGGCATGAGACGTTTCTCGTGCATCACCCTGCATTCCCTTCTAGCCCACGATGAGGATGACACCCATGAAGAGGATAACCAAGAGGATGACCCTGTGAAGAGGATAACCAAGAGGATGACCCAATGAAGAGGATAACCAAGAGGATGACACCCATGAAGAGGATAACCAAGAGGATGACCCCCTGAAGAGGATAACCAAGAGGATGACACCCATGAAGAGGAAAACCAAGAGGATGACCCCCTGAAGTACGACCACGAGGATGACACGAGGACGACACGAGGACGACCCCATAAAGAAGAGGACAACCACTACCACAGCACAGGAACCAAGGTGTATCTTACATGTTTGTTGACTGATATGATTATATGATTGAAATATATTGATGAGTATATTGAACATATAGCTGCAGATTAGGTAGGTAGGTAGGCCTTAATGCAGAGTGGAGCATGGGAGGCTTTCCGTGCCACACTCTGCATTTCCTTCCAGCCAGGGTGTGTGTGTGTGTGTGTGGACAGAGGAGGGACAGTCGGACGAGCCACAGACAAGAGCCAGATGAGGGAGAAGACAGAAAAACAAGAGGAGCGATGAACACAGCCCGGATGACACAAGAACCTACAGTTCAGCAGAGACCAACGAAGAAGAGGTTAGTGCAAGATGTCTCACGGTATGTCACATTTGTGGTATGTTTTGATTACAAGTCCTGTTAGTCACCATCCTCCCTAAATATGCCAATAGGTAATAATTCATTTGGTAGATCAGGAGTGTTGCAGGTTCCGATCTTGGCCACGACACGTGTTTTGTGTTAAGTGGTCCATCCGGCCTATAGTAGCACAGTAAAAGAATTAATTTGTATTATATTACCGGTATGTCATTTTCATATTAGCCTTCGTAGCCAAGATATACTGACAATTAAAAAAGATAATTATTTCTGTACATACCAAAGAGAACCTCCCAGTAATCTTCCTTAATGTACAGCCACAATCAAATAACCACCGACACATTCCTTCCATCGTGCAAATAAATCAGTATCCTATCAAAATATAATCATACAACACCTTACGTCAACTCAACCCTCTCAATTATTATGAGGTGCTGCAAAATCATACACTTGTTGTTCTTTATAACCGAGATATTTACTACGATGGAAGGAAAGTGTTGGTGGATATTTGATTGTGGCTGTACTTACCACTACACCAAACCTTGGAGAGGAATAGCGCCCTACGGTAACCTCAATGGACTACATGACCTGTATGTCCTCAATTAAATGCCCCGTTGTTAAAGAAAATATCTAGTAACTTTTGACAAATATGAAATATAGTAATTCATTTTGGAATTCTTACAATTGGTTGGCAGTTGTTATTCCTGGCTTGTTTACCAAATCAACCTTTTTCTTTTCTTTTTTTTATCGAGGATATACTAATGGTAGTTTTACTTTTGATGTTGCTGCCACTACTACCACCACTACCATCACCACCACTACCATCACCACAACTACTACTACTGCACCTGTTGCCACCATCTACTACCATCCTACCTACTGAACAAAAAGGGTGGGTATTTATACTTTGGTTCATTTGTTGACTGATTCACAATTATTAATAAACTCAATAATTTTGTCAGGGTTAACTTTTTTAATTTCAGGAAACTAATTATAATTATGGTTTTTCAGATTTAATTCCATACATTTTGAATTTCAGGTTTAATTACTTTTTGGATTTCGGATTTAATTACATTTTTGGATTTCAGGTTTAATGTTTTTTTTATTTCAGGTTTATTTTTTTTACAGATTAATATATATATTTTTAGGGTTTCAGGTTTAATTTTTTTACAGATTAACACATACATTTTTAGGGTTTCAGATTTTTTTTTTTTTTTTTTTAGTTTCAGGTCTTAAAAAAATTTGGGTTTCAGGTTTTATATGTTTTTGGGTTTCATGTTTAGTATTTGTTTTATTTCAGATTTAATAACTTTGGGTTTCAGATTTATTTATATATATATATATATTTAGGTCTAACTTTTTTTCGGATTTCTATTTTCAGGTTCAATTCGTTGTGAAATTTTATGTTTAATTACATTTTTTACATTTCAGATTTTTTTTTTTTTTTTTTTTTTTTTTTTTTTTTCATTTCAGGTTTAATAATTATTTTTTGGATTTCAGGTTTAATATTATTTTGGATTTCAGGTTAAATATTTTTTGGATTTCAGGTTTAATTACATTGTTATGTTTCAGATTTAATTTTTTTTTATTTCAGATTTAATTTACAACGGCATTTTTACAGATTTAAAAATTTCCTTTCCAGACTTCCTTTAAAATTTGATGGATGAATAAATATAAGAATAAATAAATTGACATGGTAGCTTCAGTATCCTTATAAATAGTGTTCCTGTGGCCAGCTTTATGTATGTATATAAATTAGTAGTTAAGGGTAAGTAACGTAATACAAATGGCAGAGTTAATCCATAAATAATAAATGAGCACAAAATTTCAGCTGTAGCCTAATAAATCCATAAGTAGGGACAAAAATAGAAGTGTAGGCTAATCAGATTTGGGAAGGAAATACAAAGGGATTAATAGCATGAAATACAAAGGGATAAACAAGCATGAAAAATGAAACTCAAAGGAAATAAAAGGAACAAAAGGACTAATAGTATGCTTATAGTAAAGAAATGCACGAATGATAAATGAACTACAAGGCAATATAAAAAATCTGTATGCTTAGAGAAATACATGATTGATGACAAATGAACTACAAAGCAATAGTGTAACTAAAGACAAATAGAATATACTTGGTAGAGAAGTACACGAATGATAAACTAAAAACAAACCAATACCATAACTAAAAGCAAAGTTTAGACAAGTAGTAGGCTATGCTTAATAAAGAAATACACGAATAACAAATGAACTACAAACTAATACCGTAAGTAACAATGTGTGTATGCCCTAATTAATCTGGTAGAAGGGGTTAAATCTACTTTAGGAGAGATTCTTTTCTTGGAAAATCTGGAGCAACTGATTCCTCCAAACGATTTCAAGCAACTGGCCACCATTACTTTAGTTAATCTGGTCCTCTGTTTCCTGGCATACTCAGGAGGAATTAAGGCGTTCTTTTTCACCAAAGAGAGAGTTTCCCCTTAATTAAAATAAGGCCCCGTCGCTCTATTCCACACCATCCAACAGACCCCAGAGGACATTGTGGTCATATGCAAGAATATCCATCTGTGGTGCATACGATGGTGTAGTACTGGTACGATGACTCAATGGTGTGTCTATGGAGCCATTGTAGCGGTACTCAAGTTCTCAAGTTGTAGGTCCCGCAGAGGGCAGCTTATGGGCAGCATAATATGCTGGGGTTGTGCGGGGGATTAAAGGATCCAGGGGAGGATTAGGAAGGGGGTTAGGATAAGGGTGGATTGGGTCAGGGACAGGGGGTTGAGGATTATTAGTATTGAGAAGGTAACGGTTGGTGATCCTATTTCTAAACATGTCAAGAGTGGGGCTATTAACTACGTGAGATGGGAGATGATTCCACTCTTGGATGCTGCGAGGAAAGAATGAGTGCCTAAATACATCAGTGCTTGTATGGTATTTTTAGTTGTGGCTGCCTCTAGTGGATCGTATACTTGTAAGGTGTAGATATGTGTCTTTGTCTCTGTCAACTAACTTGTATGCACCACAGATGGTTGATAGTGACACCACCTTTGTGGATTCGGCCCAAAGTATGTAGTATGGACGAGATTTTAACATTTTCGTTAGTCCTACATTAATTTTCCGAGTGTGCAATGTATCCATTCTCTTTAATGTTCTTGGTCTCACTATGCGAGTCCTACACTCGCATACTATAGTAAATGCTACACTAATAAATACACTAGTAACACCATGAATACACTGGCATATTTACATAAAATAATTGCAACCTTTACATATCCACATTTTGTTTACTAAAATTTCCCAGATAAATTTAATAGCAAAGACGATCTTCTAATCATGCAAGTGCCGTAAGTTGGCAACGCTGTAAATTCTCAGTGTGTGTTGAGCAGTGGTAGGGTGAGGTTGTGTGCATGTGTGTGTCCGTACTCCCGGGGCGGTTCCTTGGTACTGAATTGTGCGCGAGTTGGTTGATGGATATATGAACTCGCCGAAATGTCTGACAGGTTTCATAGGTAAGGTACTAGTAATTTAATGCATATGATAAATAATTATAATATAAAAAGGGTTCTCTATAACTAACCTATAATAACTGATAAGACTTGCTATCTATCTATTATCAACTCGTTAGGCTGGTTATCGCGACGAATGGTCCGCTGGTGGAGATAAAATTACGATGGCTGCCACATATACACCTAATAATACACATTTTAATAGCCACTTGACATCAATCCAGTTTACACCACAACAGCAGTAACTTGTGGAGGAGATTTAACAGATGGTTGAGCAAAGTTATTATAGTTAGTATAGGAGATCTTTTTGTTGATTTTGGAAGAAACTTGGAAATTCCCATCGTCAAACATTCAGACTTTCTGGTGTTAGTTTAATGTTAATACTATAGTTATGGACTATTAATTGTGTGTGTGTGTGTGTGTGCTATGACATTTACCAAAGTGGCGATACGTACACAACTCGCCAAATTGCTTTTCTGAGTTAGCTTTGTCAGTTAGGTTTCTTAGCCATCATATATCATCGGTTATATTGTATGATTCTCTCTCTCTCTCTCTGAAAACCTGACATACGGGGATGGCAGGTATGTGAAATGCTCAGCCAGGCGTGGGGGCGAGTCGCAGCTCTGTTAGTTATATACTAGTTAAAGGCAGTTTTCTCTTAATCAAGTATTTGTATATTCGCTAGTCTGTTCGGGAATATGTCAATGAACCTTATGTACATAATAATCACAGCTTTTATTTGTTCACATATCACTTTGAGATACTTTAAGCTAGCCTACTTTTTGAATATAGCCTATATGAGCAGAAAGGCGAAATTGTATAATACTGTAGATAAAGTACATCTCATAATTATTACATCCAGTAACATTTATGATTGGAAGAGCACTAAAATTATGTTTATTACCTACTCCATGATAACCTACTTAGTGTTCGCTTCCGAGAATGTTCTCGCTTCCACTCTGATAGCAAGTCATGTGATGTAATAATCTATGTAAGCTTTGTATAAATTGAAGTGAACGCAAACACCATGGAAAGGTAATCCCATTGGCCTTGTATAGCAGGGTAATCCAGAATACCGTATCGTACTGGCAATGTGTCAAAAACCAATACAGGAACTAAATTTGTGCCTCTATATCTATTCCATTAGGTAATATTAAGGGGGCGCCTTGTGCTGATGTATTCGTCAGTACATTACGATCGTAGCTGCTGTTTTGCTGCACATTCTCTAGGAATCTGTAGACAATCGCATAGGGTTCATTATTAGGCTATTGAAGGTGGAACGCTCTGCGACACCTACCGGTACGTCCCTTCAGGGCTTTGCTTCAGGGTGGGGGTAGGTTATGTCGAAGACCACCATGGTGAAGGAAGCCTGATGGATAGCCTATAGCCTGCATGAGCTACGGTACTTCCGGCCAGGTGATCCTCAGGTAAGAGAGAGAGGGAGAGTGGGTGGGGATTTCCTCTTCCTTTACAGTACGCTGTCCGTATGCGTAATTCCTATTTTTGTTTTGCTTGACGTTATTTAACTGGTGCATGCTTGTCCCGCGTAGCCTAATTTACCGGAATGTCTGTTCGATTAGTCATGGTCACGCTGATGATGTGCTGAATTAAATGAAAATGAAAAAATATACTTGATGGAACATTTGATAGAAATATGATCCACTGCATTACGCTCGAGTCATGCCGTGGCGAAGATCGATTTATAAGTTGCAGTGATGTTGTAAGGAGTTTCACACAAATGTTTACCTTTAATTTCATATAGGCTAACCACAGATCCTTTTGCTATGAATTAATATTCATTAGCACATAGCTACCATATTTGTTACCATCCTTCTGCAATACAATTTCATGTCATTGCATCATTTTCATGACTTAAGTTTTTATAAAGGCAATTTCACTTTTAATCTTTACAGTTACGATTAGGATAGCTCAGTTCAATGTGTTAAAACTTGGACATATAGCCTAATATGATAACGACGTGCATTCTGTCATGCACACTCATGCTAACTGAAGAAAGTTAGTCCCACACTTCCACGTCCACTGCAATCAATTTTAAATACTGTTGGTCGTAACACTATTAAAATGTTACCAATCAACAAAGTAGGGTATGCGAGACATCAGTAGGCCTAGCCTAAGCCGACATTGACAATAAACTATACAATTAATCACTCATTTAGTATTCGGACCTCCCTGTCCTAAATTCTAGAATAGCTTCAGGAACAGAAACTAGTACAATGAAATAATTGCAGACCTTTCTTGTGATGATTCACAGCTGACACACGTGATTGCAAGTGTAAACAAAACTGACAGCAGGCGCGGGCTTCATATATTTTAAGATAAAATAATAGCCACTGATTTAATAGCCTAAATATTTGTAAGAATTCAGATTACTGCTAAAACTCGCGGAAAGTCGTGACTTAAATGCATTGACCTGGAGTCATTCAAGGGATAAAACCTGAATGGAAACGTTAGCCTACCGTACTTGTAACATGAAGAATACTGCTGGATATTTAGATCCAGAATGTATTGATGACGAAAGTACTTTATCAAGAGTTACCTGGTAGCTCTATGAAATATTCCAGTAACAAACAACAAATACTGTAATTCTTGTATATTAATTAATTTTGCGATTTGGTATATTGATTAACTTATACTCTGATGTTCAAGAGTCAAGACAGGTCCAGTCAGGATATGTGGAGTGTGTTTACATTCCACGTGGATACTGAGATACTCCTCGGCTCGTCAAGGTCTCTCCGTATTGTGACCATTATAGGCTATTCCAGTTTACCCGTCATAACTATACAACGTACCGGTACTTACTTTGGGTGTAAGCGTCACAGAACAGAAGTAGGATCACTCAGACAAGTTTTATCGGCTCTCTTGCATTTGTAAGTAGAATTTGCGCTTATAGTATAAGTGATTAATAATACAGTCGTAGAGGATAATAATATTTCTCGCCAGTAGGCCTAGTCGGATATTTTGAATTTACGAAACAGTTCTTTTACCTGCTACAGTATCAATATTCCACTGCCCTATAGTATGATACCCTCTCTAGAATGATACTCGTAGCATTATAGATGACAAGGACAATAACTTAGGAATGCATTTTGTAACAGCTTAGGTGAGGTTTAAAGTACCAGGTAATCGAAACTGCCCCCACCGTCAGAGTTTCACCAAGATCTAGAATATCTAGATCTTGAGTATCACTATGTCGTTACTATCAGTGTAGGATGGGGCGGGTGAGACAACAATATTTCTGTCAACTGTCCTCCTATTGCGGGGTTATGTTTTGGTGGCCCGTGTAAATTCCGTGTTGCTTCACTGGCTTTATTCGTAACAATTGAGGGAGGAAGTGTAGCCTGGGAGGAAGGAAGTGGGACAAGCTAGGTAGGATGATGACCTACACCCCCTTTTCTCTCTCTCTCTCTCTCTCTCTCTCTCTCTCTCTCTCTCTCTCCGTAGACTCGTAGAGCTTATGTTATGTGGCATATATATAGCAAACATCTTTAATTCCAAACAAGAAGAATACAAATTAAAAAAACACAGGCATGCATATGCACTAACACGAGCTACCAGTAGCCTATATTGAAAGAGAAGGGCGTTCTTCGACTGGATCGCCTGCGTTACCTTGAGAAATCGTGTGGGAGTGAAACCATCTGTGTGGCAGCAAAAAAAATGGAAAATAAATCAAGTGCAACCATGAAGGAGTGAGTTTCACTAAAGACGAGGGTGATGCTTAGAAGTATGATATATTTTTGTACCGGTAGAAGAACAACAGCAACAACAATACGAGGAAAAGATTGTACTTGTATTTATTAGCATAGTTTCTCTTTAACGGGACGCAAACAAATAGGAAAACTTAAAATGTTGTAGGAGAGAGAGAGAGAGAGAGAGAGAGAGAGAGAGAACTGAGAGCCGAGAGTAGGCTAAATTCATCTCGACACCAAATAGTGCACTACAAAACCACTACCACCAATAAACATATATAGCCTAGGCTACCCTACACTCTGTCATCACCACTTAACTAACATACAACAACGAACTATCACCACCACCACCACCACCACCTCAATCTTATTACCGTCATCACGTCGGCTGCACCACCATCAACACCAAAACTATGGCCATTATCACACTAGCTCTGGACCCCGTTGTGAAAGTGGACCTAATGACTAGCCTACATAGTGGTCACCGTGATGGCAGACACTACACCACACTATTATACACAGAAACAACGAGAGAGAGAGAGAGAGAGAGAGAGAGAGAGAGAGAACAGGGGATTCGGACCTAAGCAAGATTAATGGAGACGCACTTTCTCGAATATATTTTATGTAGAATATATATATAATGTAGTTAGATTGAATGCATGGGCTACGGTACCTTACTTAGAGATACCGTAGTCAATAATCAATCAGACCATTTAATTGATTGTTAATTGATTTATAAACTAGGTTAGGTTAGATAGGTATAACCTATCTAACAAACTGCCCGGAATACACCGACATTATCATCATCGCATTTTAAAGTCTTCGTTAGCCTAAATCAAGGTTCTTCAAACTACGGGTCCCGACCCATTACTGGGTCGCCAATTCCTCCAAACTGGGTCGCAGGCTCACAAAAATAAATACATGAATAAAATAAAATAATAATAATAATAATTTAAATATATAATTACTAACATTACATGTTTATCATTCTGGTTAGAATGCCTTTTTATCATAATTATTGCGTTTCAGTTTTTGGCCTTGTATTTTTTTACCTTGATAATTCTGGTCATTAGTAAAAGATCTTTCTGTATGGGTCGCGAGAATGATGTCATAGTAAAAACTGGGTCACGACTGAAAAGGCTTGAAGAGCCCTGGCCTAAATGTTCATGCAGCCGGCATGTGAAGATTTTAATTCAGATGATTAAAACAAAATAATGATAACGAGAAGCTTTGATGGGAAGTGTAACAAGGAAAATGTACACTTGGTCTGTAATTAAGCTGCTCGCCGTGTTGACATGCCTATGAGTATAGCCTATATGTAGAGAGTCTAGCTAAGCGGTGAGGAGTGTGACCACGCTTGTTTTAGTTTACAATACATAATCGTCCCTATTGTACTGTACTATACCATCAAAGTGAAGTGTGTTGTACCCAAGGATGATAGACTATAGTCTATTATCCTTGGTTGTACCGGTGGGTCCAGATCCACAAAGGTGGTGCATATTGCGCCGGATTATCTAGTTGCTCCGGGTGTAAATTACGCCTGGCTACTCCAACAGTTACACCACTAGACTATCCACAACGTTAACTTACACCGGAGTATGGAAGAGTATCTCTGGAAGGTGATGTGACGTCATGACATCGGTCAGCCAATCACAGCTATGCTTTCCAAATGCATTGACCAATCACAGGGCAGAGTTTAATTCCAGTCAATCAAACCCGAAACTGATTTATAACTCGCATGAAATGTGACATCATAAATCATAATTGAGCGACGAAGAGAACTTTTCCTCGAAGTAGTAGTTTAATAATACCACCTTTTCTCTTTTTATTGTACAGTCATATACTGTATAATAATGTACAGTCACGAGCACTAACAAGTATTCAGGTGTGCTTCGAATACCTAGAGACGGTAAATAAATACACAGTAATTAAGATCTTCATTGGAATGACTTTGTTGGTGAATTGGTGGACTTTCAAAGCTTCAACCAGAGCTGTATACTTATTAGTGCTCGTGACTGTAAAACATACATTTGACACTTGTGGTTGTGGCGGTGAACGTCAAACTACCCCTCTTTTCCCACCTAGGCTTATTTATTTAGGGAAAAAAATGATTAAAAACTTACAACATATACTTTTATGTTTACATATAACCAAATCAAGATTTCTTATTCCGATATTAATACTCAAAGTTGTAATCCATAGAAATTAAATGCGGGTTTAGGGATTTAAACCACCTCTAGAATAGGTGTAACTTTACGCCTTCATTTGTGCCTGTGACGTCATCAATGAGGCGCAAATTGCTCTGTGGATACCGGTGTAAGTTGGATGGAGGAGTATCTCTGGTTTACATCGGCGTAAGTGTTGTGTGGATCCCGCCCGTGGTCTATATTCTACGCTTCTATCGTACTCACCCATCATTGTGAAGTGTGCTATTACTGTACTGGTAGTTATGTGTTCTACGTTTCCACATAGGCCTAGTCCTACCTTTTGTACAGTACTCTATCATCATATAGTGAAGTGTGATGTACCAGTGGTCTGTATTCTACGCTTCCTATTTGGCTACCCTTTCTAATATAGGGTTGTCAAGTCAGTGTGTTGGCCAAACTACCGTTCCATCGTCACTGAGGTACGTACAGTCAAGAGCCATAATTAAGTATCCAGGTCTTATTGAAGTTTGGAATCATCTGACACACCAGTCAACCAAGTACAATTCTTATCCTGTCTGATACTTGCTGCTGTAGCTCATTTAATACCTACTGTAATTCATCAGGCTATTCGAAGCAGACAAGGATACTTACTATGGCTCGTACGAGACTGTTCCTCAACGATAAACACGAGCTAAGCGAGCAATGCATGTAAGCCTTTAATAACTGAGGGGATCCTAAACTGAGAGTGAGAAAGAGAGGGAAAGTGTGGTTCTGGAGTTTTGTCACACTCACCGCACCGCAATCTTCGTTACCGTATGTGAGAAAGTCAGCGCCAAGCCAGCCCACGCTACTGCTACTATTAGGCTACCATCATTACAAACCACTACAGGTTGCACTTTACTTGTTTCTCCAGTTGAGTAATATCAGATGCAAACCAGAGAAAACTAATGTGTGTGTGTGTGTCATAAATGACAACACACACATGATGATTGTAAATCTGTGTGTGTGTCGTTAATGACAACACACACACATGCTGATTGTAAATGAGTGTGTGTGTATCGTTAATGGCAACACACACACATAGCTGGAGCATCACTCATACTTGAACTAACACACAGGCACGCACAAAGAAGCATACAGCAGGAAGAACACACACACAATATACTGAACATTGGTAGGGTGATAGATGTTTAATTAAGGACCCTGTGATCATGTATGAGAATTGGAAGCTTTTGATTCCTCCTGATTATCCCACGAAACAAGCTTCTTTCATATACAACTAACTGTTTGTTTTGTGGTAAGATTTGAAGGACATATTTACCTTAAAATTTCTGACTACATCACAGGGTCCCTTAAATAAGATGTATGGATGGCAATTTGACTCTTGGGGGGGGGGGGGGATATCCTGTATGAAATATTTCTCTCTCTCTCTCTCTCTCTCTCTCTCTCTCTCTCTCTCTCTCTCTCTCTCTCTCTCTCTCTCTCTCTCTCTCTCTCTCTCTCTAGCATAATCTAGTTAAAGAATATATAAAGGCATTATTTATCTCAACCTTTTGTCCTTTACTTTTCTGACCTTTTTTTTTTCTTTTCCTACACTGTCACAGTCAATAGATCTCCCAAATACAAACACACACAACAGTTCCCTGACCCTTTATTTTTTCCTACACACACACACACAACAGTTATAATGATGTAGGCTCTTCCGGCGAATACTGACCCCATCCCTCTGTGTCCTTGTATCACTGCTGCATGTCCTGTAAGCTTATCGTACAGTCACTAGCCAAAATAAGTAGCCTACCGTAGCCTTTTCTGTAGGTCTGCTTCAAATAGCCTGAGGGAGTATAAATTAAGGGGAGCTTCTCTTGTTGGAAGGTCTCAGGCTGATTCCTCCAAACTATTCCAAGCAACAGGTCACCATACTTTGTGTTACCTGGTCCTGCTTCCTGGCATACTTTGGAGGAATCAGTAACCCTCCGGATTTACGAACATTGGATTACCCCCTTAAGGAACCCCGTGATGAAGTCAGAAAAGTCGAGGTTAGGGAGTCCATCAAGTAATTGCCATGAAACACCATCTATAATGAAGGATCTTGTTTCGTGGCACAGTCAGGAGGAATCGGGAGGAATCAAAGGCAAAAATATAATAATACGTTCTTCAAATAATCATAGCTTACCTCTTTTCTCAATAATGCCCTCACATCATTTCCACAAAACACAATCGCTTTACATTTCTTTTTCCCAATAGATATTCAAAATCTCTCCATAAATACTGTACATCTCCCCAAACAATACGGTAAAAGAAGCTTCTCCATGCCTCTAAAGTTATTATTATACGATACACAACCATTCATTCTTTTATTTTCGTCTCTTTTTTCCACAGGCAGCCTAATTTAATCAGAAGCGCTCGTCCACATAATTTTAGGCTATCTCCTCCAAGTAGCCTACAGAACTTTCCACCAGCTTTCGTCCCGTTCCTAAAGATTATCCACGCACGAAAACAAAGTTATTGATATCTTCGACAAAATAATGTTTTTTTTTTTTTTTTTTTTTTTTTTTTTTCATTCTTTCCTTGCATACGATCTCTCTCTCTCTCTCTCTCTCTCTCTCTCTCTCTCTCTCTCTCTCTCTCTCTCTCTCTCTCTCTCTCTCTCTCTCTCTCTCTCTAAACCGTGAAGTCCCACGCCCGTTGCCGAGAAAGACAAATGAGATGAACGTACGTGTGTGTGTGTGTGTGTGTATAAGAACGAAAGTGAGACCAACACGTCCTCCGCTACAAACACGACTGTCACTCCTTTGCATTGTTGTTTGATTTCTGTGGCATTTAGTTCCTCCCTCGTTGAACTGTGTCCCTGTCTTGTCCCACTGTACATGTACTGTACCTCAGCGATGAAATACAAATGTTGTAAACTAAAATACACACCCTAATATACACGCTAACGTAGCACAAACACATCTTTACAACACTTGGCTCTATGCAAAAAGGAGTAAGGGTTAAATAGCCTACTGTAGTTGTTCTTTTCCATTCTAGATAAAGAGTAAATTAATTAGCTGAGTATAATGGACGGCATGGTACGGTGTATAGGCTACACCCGGAAATTAATTGTGTGGTAATTCTGACAAAAGTATCATGTGCAAATTTCATCCCCATGACAATGATCACCGGTAAATGACGCAATTGATGTGATGAAATATATAATTGGAAAAGGATTAGAGGAAGTTAGAGTATTCGGTATACAATTAATTATGTAAGCAGAGACGTGGAGTGACAGGTATTGTTTGTGTTGTAGCCTACCTGTGTTGCAGTGTAGTTACTGTTGCACGGAAATGTACAGTCAGTATCAAAAGTACTACATCAGGTAAAAGTGAGGCATTTGATTAAATCTTAAGAAACAATTTTATAGAGACCAGTTAACAGCTATAGTCTCGCATCATTTTCATTTCATTCGATGGTGTTGCAAGACTATTGAGTGTGATTGTACTTGTATGTACAGTTGGCAAAATATGAAATGCGACAAATCACACCAAGTAAGCTATCCATGGTTGCGACGGTGCCACATGTAGGGGTTGGCTGGGAAAGTGTAGATATAAACATCTGGCCGCAACTGTACTGTACAGTCGGCGTCAAAAGTCGTGTCGCCAAATCAGCCAAGTTATGAAATACTGTATGGAAATATAAACTTCACAGGCTCGCAAACTGAAAATCAAAGAAGTATATTTGTTCGCCCCCTGAATATTGTAATTCTGTATAGTGAATATGTTTGTTTTATTATTATCCTTTTTGTTATCCTTCAAGAACCGTTGAGCAAGGCGACATGACTTTTGCTGACTGTACGTTATTAATAAACCTACCTACCTACAGCATTGCCGGGTGATCAAAAGAAAAGCCTTATTGAACAACATGTAGGTGTTAAATTTGATAAGGTATAATAATAGTGTTAAGGACCCTGTGATGTAGTTAGAAAATTGGAGGAAAATGTGAGTCCTTCAAATAGGCCACGAAACACCAGCTAGCCTAGCCTATATGGAAAGAGCTTGTTTCGTGACATGTTCAGGAATATTCATACACGATCACAGGGTCCTTAATTAAGGGGGTATATAGTACAGTGTCATTGTTTCTTTTCGGACTTATTTTGGAGGAATCTAGGTGCTCCAATGTACCAAAAGTGTATTACCCCTTTTACTTCTTTGGAATACTGTAGAAAAACAGAACGATTAGCCTAGCAGGGAGAGAAAGATATCGGATAGCCTCACTCCTCCCTCCCCCACACCCAGCCACCACTTACAACAGTCCCCCCCCCCCACACCACCACCATCAACCACCTCTGAAAACACTCACTTCACCCAACTGCAGTGAGATGAGAAAGTAATGACGGAAGTAGATCACGGCGATTACTCTCGTTTTCACTCTTGTACGGTACTTATTTTACCGTGTGTGTGTGTGTGTGTGACCAGTGACGGGTAAAATATTTTAGCGTAAGCAAAAGTTCAATAAAATGGATGGTCGAATTTGTTTAGCTAATAAGGCTGTGTCACACTGGCTCCAACCATCTACAATACAACCGCTCAGGCAGTGATGAATTATTTAACTCAACGTAAGATATATAAGACCTCCCTTGTGACCGTCATACTGTGTTTCAAACATCTCGAGGAAACAAACACAATAGCCTAACCGGAAAAAAGAAGAGCAGAGGTAAAGGTGGCGTCTGCTTCATCCCGTCTTCATGCTTTATTCGCCTGTGCATTAGTTAGTTACTGTGGCACGACCAGGGAAGTGAGCAAATTGTTATGGAAAAAGAAATCACGGCAATGCCTTCGCTTGTTGCTGCTTTTTTTTACGGTCCCATGTTTACATTGGTGGCAAGTTCCTGTTGACTCGTATATGCTGTGAAGAATATTGTCATGGTTAATTTATACAAGTCTACTATTCTGACTTTAATGTAGTTAATTCTCAATTATATATGTAGCTTTTATATTTTATTATGTATCGTTTTATGATAACAAGAAGAGCTCATTTTACGAGCAGAGGTTTGCTCATCCTAGATTCCATAGACACACCAAACTTTTCGTGCTCCAAGATATATAATGAGCGTTTATTTATTGACTCAAACTTAGAGCAAGATTGCTGAACCTAGATACAACTGTTGGAGGAAATTAGTACAGTGTGACGCAGCCTTTACATAATAAAAAACTAAATAAACTAATATAGGCTAAATATCTCTCTCTCTAAAGAGTACTGACTTTTTTTTTCTCTGAAGTGGTAATCTGTTGTGGGGAATTACAGGACTACTTTACTAATGCCAACACACCATACTTAACTTTTATGTATAGTCCGATATTTCCCTTTTCACTTGCTTAACTTCGTTCTATCACTCTCATGCTTGCCTTGCCTTAGTGTCAGGTAGCCTAATCCACGGTATAATGACTATAGAGTCATAGTACCGTGGCCTAATCCCTCTGAGCTTGGTGCTAGTTCCCATAATAATAATAGTGATAATAATAAGCAGCCTAGTGGAGTCGACACAGGCAGCATTCAATTGGGCATATATTATTAAGGGTCTAGTACAGTGTTGGTAAATCTGGAGCAACTGATTCATTCCTCCATACTATTCCAAGCAACATACCACCATTATTTTTCATAAAGTAGTCCTGTTTCCAGACATACATTGGAGGAATCAAGGCTCTCTAATGTACCACCCAAAGTGTATCTATCGCCCTGGATTAGGCTAAGGTTTGGTCACAGTTCGCTTCTCATCTAGTCAGTCCAATTTATAACCAGGAAGCAAAGGAACGTGAGTGTGTGTGTGTGTGTGTAGCAGACTGGAAGGGGAAAAAGTTAATTAAAGATGTGTTAAAATTTCCGTGAGTTGCTACGTGATGGTGTGTAAGTGTGTAATTGTTGTTGAGATTGTAATATTGTATGAATGATTTTACTTCCCCTCTCTGCCTGGCACACACACACACACACACACATGACAAGTAGCTACAAGACCAATCCATTCTTCTTCGCTAAGGATGACTTTGATAAATTGCAAAATACACGAGTCTTCCTTCACGAGAGAGAGAGAGAGAGTAGAAGGTTAGTAAGACAGAGAGAATTTTAGAGGGAGGTAGATTGTCTGTGAGATAAATAGAATGAAAGAGAAAGGAAGTACTAGAGAAAGGAAGGCTTGAAGGGAGAAGGGATGTAAGTGGACTGGGCACAATAAAGAGGAGAATGGGAGAGGGAAGTGGCAGGCAGGAAGCACGCAACAGTACTCCTCTCTCTCTCTCTCTCTCTCTCTCTCTCTCAGAATAACCTCATATTTATTCTCTCTCTCTCTCTCTCTCTCTCTCTCTCTCTCTCTCTCTCTAAGGTAGTCTACAATACAAGGATATCACCTACATGTATATATCTATTTATAAATTAAATACGGTACGAACTAGATAGCCGAGTTCGAGTTCAATATGTTTCCAGTTTGTCCATAAATACAGTAAGATAACCTACTATCTGACGGTAGAAAAGAAAGGTGATGACAAATGTTAATTATTTTATCTGGTATTTTAAGAACTTATTAATTGTGGGCTTATGTAATCAGTCAACCAGGCACTCTTTGTGTTTGTGTGTGTGATTGTAGCCACTCACTGACCTGACCTAGCTGATTATAGCACTTCCTGATACCTTTTACTAACATATACAAAACATTTACTCTGGAATGTGGTCAGAGAGAGAGAGAGAATATCATAGTAGAGATTATAGTATCGGTCTACCATTTACTCTAAGGCCTAAGCACTATAACTCCTCTAATTACACATCCCTCTCTCCCTCCCTCCCATCCAGAGAGAGAGAGAGAAAGAGATCATAACAGCAATTTAACACCTAATTACTTAAACTACTCACTCCCCTAACACATGCCTCTCTTCTTTCCGCACCACGCGTGTGTGTGTGTGTTTAGAGCGGCGCGTGACGGTCTGATCCACGTGTTGAAGGAGGCTGCACGGAGGGACTGTAACCAACCCGACGAAGATGGACTCACACCAACACTATGGGCAGCCTACGAGGGGAACCTGGACGCTCTCAGGCTCATCGTTGGCAGGGGGTGAGTAATGACTAAAATAAAAGAAACTAGGCTCGTCGTTGTCAGGGGGTGAGTAATGATTAAAAAAGACTAGGCTCGTCATTGGCTGGGGTGAGTAATGAGTAAAATAAACAAACTAGGCTCGTCGTTGGCAGGGGGTGGGTATTAAGTGAAATAAACAAACTAGGCTCGTCGTTGGCAGGGGGTGGGTATTAAGTGAAATAAGCAAACTAGGCTCGTCGTTGGCAGGGGGTGGGTATTAAGTGAAATAAACAAACTAGGCTTGTCGTTGGCAGGGGGTGGGTATTAAGTGAAATAAACAAACTAGGCTCGTCGTTGGCAGGGGGTGGGTATTAAGTGAAATAAACAAACTAAGCTCGTCGTTTGGAGGGGATCATTGACGTAGGCTATTGAGTATATTTGAGGGTGACTAATGAGTTAAAAAACACTAGGAATAGACTTGACGGAATGTATGAGGAACAACACCTTAAAATATGGATGAGTGTGTACAGTATGAGTATAACATCTTAACACAATGGATAAGGAACAACACTTTATACAATTGTGAAAATAAATAGCCAACCTTATGAGGAAAACACTACACATTGGCTTGATAACAATTGATAAGGCAAGACCAATAGACTAGACTAGTATTCTATTGGTCAATTTTTCTATTTGTCTTGGGATAAGGAATAATGTCACCGTATGAGAAGAAGGAAGAGGAGTACCGTATATAGCCTTTACTTATAGATGATGGAATTTCGCTATACACTGACTGTTACTTCTGGTAATGGTGTAAGAGTAGGCTACATGATTTTTTGTGTTGTTTTTATTGTGTGTTTTTTTATCGTTTTTATTGTAGTTGTGGGCACCAAATGAAGCACGAATACGAGTAGACAGAAAAGCATCATTGATTATACATCAGGTTAAACTGTTTCTTCAGGTAATGGTGTAAAATGTGTACGTACATGATTTTGTGTTTTTTTTTTTATCGTTTTTATTGTAGTTGTGGGCACCAAATGAAGCACGAATACGAGAAGACAGAAATGCATCATTGTTTATACATAACCGGTTATTCTAGTTATAGTGTGTTATTTATATGTTTGTTTGGTGTGTATTTTTATTGTTGTAGTTGTGGGAGGAGTGAGTCAGAGAGGGTTGGAGAAAGTTACTCACTCACTCACTCACTCATCATCATCATCACACTACTACTACTACCTTGGACGTCCCTGAGATAAGAGGCAACACAGAGATAAGAGAATAAACAGACTTTATAGTAATCAGTGCACTTCAACAACAACTCTCTCTCTCTCTCTCTCTCTCTCTCTCTCAAAATGCACTTCAACAACTCTCTCTCTCTCTCTCAAAGCACTTCAACAACTGCTCTCCCTGTCTCTCTCTCTCTCTCTCTCTGCACCTCAACAACTGCTCTCTCTCTCTCTCAATGCACCTCAACAACTGCTCTCTCTCTCTCAATGCACTTCAACAACTCTCTCTCTCTCTTAATATTCTTCGTGTTGCCTGTACATAAAATCAGAACTGAATTATCATAAGAATGAAATAAAAACAACTTTTCTATAGCATGATTCAATAGTGTAATGCAGGTCAAGAATTAAGCTGCATAAGAGGGAAGATAGTTTTATGCAACATTGTGTTTAATTATATACTGACCATAAGGTTCAAAGTAGAATGAATTATTAATATCCTCCATGGTTTTAAGTCGTGCTGTGAATTAAAGTGCATGAGACCCTTACACCACATTTCTGTCAGAGAGAGAGAGAGAGAGAGAGAGAGAGAGAGAGAGATGGTGTGCGTGTGTGTGTGTGTGTGTGTGTGTGTGTGTGTGTGACCCCCTGACATAGCAACACACTACACAACAATAACAACAATTAGTTCTCTCCTCTTTCATAACCACTTTTAGGGCTATACTCATGAACACACACATTCTCTCTCTCTCTCTCTTTCTCTCTCTCTCTCTCTCTCTCTCTCTCTCTCTCTCTCTCTCTCTCTCTCTCTCTCTCTCTCTGGCCACATGAACACCTCTCGTCTTTCATGAGATTAACAATAATAAAAAAAAACATCTGATATGACCAAGAATAACACCCTCTACACACAGCCTCTGTATATGAGGGTGTGGACGAAAATTCAAGATGGCCGCGTGGCACTTCCGGTCTCCTCTCTGTTTACAAAAGCTACCTGAAAGCACAATTATTTTGGTCCTCTTCAACACACACACACACACGTGATGACCGAATGCAGTGGGAATGGTAACTGTTTATAGAGAGGACCAACCGGGTACCGTACTTATTTTTGTATAGGGAATTGATACCAGACAACTCGCTGACCAAAATATCTAGCCAATCTGAGTCCAAGCCCGAGATCTGAAGCAGGTGGTTTCTGGACGACAGCCCACCGAAACCCATCACGAGTCCTCATACATCTCGAACCATTGGAGGCTTTGAGTGGGCTGGTTGTCCAGAACAAAAACCGCCTGCACCAGATCTCAGGCTTCGACTTGGGTAGGCAAGATTTTAGTCAGGGAGTGTACAGTTGGCCACAGGAATTCTTACACAGGCTATATGGAAACAGAGGTTATTCTGGAAGTACTGCAATGAAAGGTCTGCCAAGTAGTAACTCAGTGATTGCAAAACAACAAACCTAATAATAAAGTTGTATTGCAGTTACGTAATCTTACATTTTCTCTATGTTGTAAACCCTCGAAAACAACAGCGTGTGTACGAATTCTTGTGGCCAAGTAGAGTCTGGGCGTGGAGTAAGTATCCAGCCACTCCCAGCCAACCCAGAATGTGGCACCATCACTACCGTGGATATGAGGGGTGAAGCAGGGCAAGACTCATCAACCTGAGTCGAATCAGTTACTAGAGCAAATGAGAAGGTGGAGGAAGATAGTGTTTCGCTGATTCAACTCGGGTTGATGAGTCTTGTCCTGCTTTTTCCCTAAGTATCCCTGGTTGTGATGGTGCCACATGCCCAAGTTGGCTGGGAGTGGGTGGATACTAAATCCAGGCCCAGATTGTACATACTCGTTGAATAAACATGTGCTAAGCGTGTTAAAGCGTGGAAACTGTTTTATATTGGTTGTGTAAAGTGATTATTAAGTTGTGTAAGTTTAGTGAAAGGTGCATGAATACTGTAGAGATAATATGGAACAGTAGTAGAATGTACAGTCACGAGCATTAATAATTATCCAGGTGTGCATCGAATACTTGGTGACTAAATAAAGGCACAATAATATCTCCATTGGAATTATAATGTTCGTTGGTGAATTATACTGTTCAAAGCTTCAATCAAAGCTGTATATACTTATTAGTGCTCGTGACTGTACAGGTAGTGTAGGCCTATATATATATTTAGTTCTGTAGTTGTTTAAAGATAGAAAGTCAGTATTAGTGTAGCAAGGCAAGTGTGTGTATATATGGTATTTAGTACTGTTACTGTTATGGTGTAGAGAAGTTTTGTACTTTATAGGCTACTTAGGTTGTTGTTGTGTAAGGTCAGAGTAGACACATAGAATGTAATGTGCTTGGTGGTAAGTGGGTTATCAAAAGGGAGGAGTGTGTGTATGTGCGTAATGCTCAAACTGTGTACTTCCCGCTTCCCTTAATTCCCCTGCACTGTTGGTTTGGTTGGCGCTATTTTGAAGAATTTTTGGCTGGAAGTGCATGGCGGGTGATGGAGGGATGGAGACTGTTGTGTTTTTGTTGTTGGTAGCGGTGAAGGAGATGGATTTGTTGATGTTGTAAATGTTGTTGTTGAAGGAGATAGTTTTGTTAATATTGACTTAAATTGTGATGATGTTGTAAATGTTGTTGTTGTTGATGAAGGATATATAGTTTTGTTAATGTTGACTTTAGTTGTGATGATGTTATTGGTGGTGATGATGATGATGTATGTGTTGGAGGAGAGTATGTAGTTGGTGGTGATGTAAAGAGAGAGTGGGGAGAGAGAGGTAGCCAAGGTAGGTATGGTGTAGACTTGATCAACACCATTTTAACAGACACTCCTCACAGCTTACATCATCATCACCACCAACAACATCCATCTCTCTCTCTCTCTCTCTCTCTCTCTCTCTCTCTCATATCCTTTTAAGTACGTATCTGTATCTACTTACTAAATTCTCTCTCTCTCTCTCTCTCTCTCTCTCTCTCTCTCTCTCTCTCTCTCTCTCAATTATACATACACACTCCGTAAACACTAATTCTCCAGCAATAAAAATTACAATTACTCGAACCTGGGACCATGAGAGAGAGAGAGAGAGAGAGAGAGAGAGAGAGAGAGAGAGAGTAGGAGAGAAAGTTATAGTTTTAAGGAGTATGGAGGAAGAAGAAGATATTACACACACACACACACACACACACACACGAGTCTCAAGGTAGCAGTAGCACCAAGGGAGAATTATTATTGTTTTCCTGACGAGGCAACTGATTCCTCCAAACTATTCCAAGCAACAGTCCACCATTATTTTTGTTAATCTGGTCCTGTTTCCTGCATAGTTTGGAGGACTCAAGGTGCTCTTTATAATGTGCCAAAAAATAATAGAATGTCCCCTTAATGTGAGGAGGAGAGAAAGGAGGAGGTGGGTATTCTCTCTCTCTCTCTCTCTCTCTCTCTCTCTCTCTCTCTCTCTCTCTCTCTCTCTCTCTCTCTCTCTCTCTCAGTTACACATACACAAGCTAACACATAGGCCTACAGTATTATCTCTCTCTCTCTCTCTCAGTTACACAAGCACACACATACAGTATTCTCTCTCTCTCTCTCTCTCTCTCTCTCTCTCTCTCTCTCCTCTCTCTCTCTCTCTCTCTCTCTCTCTCTCTCTCTCTCTCTTGTGTGTGTGTGTGTGTGAGGAACGCGACGTGCTCTCCTAGTGCAATTAACACACACGCCTCGTTGCACTCTACACATAAAAATACACACCCAACACTCTCACACCTACACCTACACACACCCACTCACACACCCTAATATATATACCTTTACATTAATTCACACTGCTTACCTACACTCCTACACAGAATCACACCCTGCACACACTCACTTACACTCACTCTTACACCCTAATATACCTTTCCACACACACACACACACACACACACTAACCCAAGCAGATAAACCTACTTCTTCAAACCCACTCTCAAACCCTAATATACCTTTTACACACACACACACACACACACACACACTAACCCAAGCAGATAAACCCACATCCTCACACTCACTTTCAAACCCTAATATACCTTCACACACACACACACACACGCACACACACACACACAAACTATGTAACGAAACAGATCCCCGATAACTAAAATGGAGGTGATTTGTTTCCTGATATAGTTTGGAGGAAATTAAGGCACTCAAATGTACACTTCCAATCCAAAATATGTATCCAGGCTTGCTTCGAATAGCCTGATCGAGTATTAAGCGAGCTCAACCAAATATGAAACAGGATAAGCGTTGTAATTGGTTCACAAATATGTCAAATGATTCGAAACTTCAACAAGACCTGGATACAAATTTTGGATTGCGAGTGTACCAAAAATATACTGTACTGTCCCTTTAAGTATCAGAGAATGACCAAAGAGACAGAGCGTAGATTTCACACTATTATCATTATATTTTTAAGGGGGGTGATTATCTTGTTGGTAAGTTGTAAGGAAGGCCACTGATTCCTCCTAACTATATCAGAAAACAGACGCCCTCAATGGTACAGTCGGCGGCAGAAGTCCTGTCGCCTCATCTGCTTCACCGAGACAAGCAGTGTTCATGGACTCGAGAAATACGCACGTTTTCTACACCTAATAATCTCGAGCCTATGAACATCGGTGTGCCTAGGTGAAGCAAGTGAGGCGACAGGACTTTTGCCGCCGACTGTACAGCTACAATAAAATAACCACCGACATTTTCCTTCCATCGTGCAAATAAATTAGTATCATATCAAAATATAATCATACAACAACACCTTATGTCATATCAACCCCCTCAATTATTATTATGATGTGCTGCAAAATCATATATACATGTGTTGTTCTTTATTACGAAAATATTTACTATGATGGAAGGAAAGTGTTGGCGGATATTTGATTGTGGCTGTACTAATAGGAATCTGTATCGTGGCATAGTTGAAGGAATCACCAGAGACCATCCATTTCACCAACAAAAGAACCTCCCCTTAAGGACAGGCGAAAGAAAATGATGGGTTTAGAATAGAAAGTGTGGGGGGGGAGGGAGGGAGAAAGGATGTTAGGGAGGAGGGAGGGTGGATGAGGGGGAGGGAGGGAGAAAGGATGTTAGGGAGGAGGAGGGTGGATGAGGGGGAGGGATGGAGAAAGGATGTTAGGAAGGAGGGAGGGTGGATGAGGGGGAGGGAGGGAGAAAGGATGTGAGGGAGGAGGGAGGAAGAAAGGATGAGGTGGGGGAAGTTTATGGGGGGAGGGAGGGAGGGTGGATGAGGGGGAGGGAGGGAGAAGGGAGGAAGAAAGGATGAGGTGGAGGAAGTTTATGGGGGGAGGGAGGGAGAAAGGATGAGGTGGAGGAAGTTTATGGGGGAGGGAGGGAGAGAGGATGATGGGGGAGGGTGGGAGAGAGAAAGGATGAGGGGGAGGAGGGAGAAAAGGATTTGGGGGAGGGAAGGAGAAAGGATGAGGGGGAGGAAGTGTATGGGGGAGGGAAGGAGAAAGGATGAGGGGAGGAAGTATGTGGTGGGAGGGAGGGAGAAAGGATAAGAAGAACGAAGTATATAGGGGAGGGAGGATGAGAGGGAAGAAGGGATGAAGTATATTGGATGGGGGGAGGGAGGATGAGTGAATACATAAGGGTCATTGTATGCAAGAATATCCATGGTGTAGAATAGACGATGGTGGTACGATGACTGCCCTGCTATTTATCTATGCATGGAATCATCGTACCATACCACACCATCGTCAATACCATCAATGTTCTTACCTATACAGCGACCCTTACGAATAAGACCGGAGGGAGGAATATGGAAGAAACTAGCATCAGACAGAAAGGGTGAGATAAAAGAGGAATGGTGTGGACGGGATAGGGAGTTAAAATATATCGAGTGGAGGAGTGGAAAGAGGGAGGTATATGGAAGAAACTAGCATCAGACAAAAAGGACAGGAGAATTGGGAATGGGGTGTGGACGGGATGGAAAGTAAAGTAGGTCGAAGGGTGGGGGAGGAAGAAGATGGGAGAGGGGGAGAGGAAGTATAGGGAGGGAGGGAGGGTGTGAGAGAGGATGAGTGAGCACAGAAGGTCTGACCGAGGGAGGGAGGGAGGAAGGAAGCTGGGTGTATTTTGTTTTTCCGCCATGTTTTCGTCACCTTTTCCCGCCAACTTTTCGTCACCATTTCCCCCCAACTTTTCGCCACCTTTTCCCGCCAAATTTTCCCGCCACGCCAGACACCATGATGCACCTTCCTCAGCGCTGTTGCCAACGTGGGAAGATGTTGTACCCTCATTATAGCCGGCTCGTAGTGTATATTTACCACGTTTTAAGGCCTGTTTTGGAGTGAATTGAATATGTGGTGATGTTTTTCGTTCACGCATCCCAGCATAGGTGTGTGAAATGCTCCGAACAGGACTGAAATACGTCGAAAATTTGTGTTGCCTGCCTGTAGAAAAACCTCCCAGTTGGCATCATTGTTTATATGTTATTTGTCCCTCTGATGACGTAAGGGAAAGCAAGAAGGGGAATGAAATGATTAGGGAAAGAAAGAGGTAAAGGAAGGGAAGGCAAGGATAAAAAAGGAAGGGGAATTGGGTTGGAAGAGGAAGGAAAGAATGGGAGGGAGGGAGGGGGGGGGGAGGAGGAAGGATGAATCGAAAGGAAACTGGAAGGAAGGGAAGGAACGGAAATTGATGGGGAAGGGAAGAGGGTCAAGTTTTTCCACCTACTCCTCTTCTTACCCCACTTCTTCTCTTCCACCTCCTCACCCCTCACTTCTTCTTCTCCTCTTCTCACTTTTCTTCCTCCTCCTCCCCCACTTCTCTACCTCCTCCTTCTCCTCTTCATCCTCCTCTCCATCCCACTTCTCTTTCTCCTCCTCACTCCTCTTTCTCCCCTCCACCTCTCCTCTTCCTCCCTCATCATTTCTCCTCCTCCCCTACTCCTCCTCATCCCAATTCTCTTCCTCCTCCTCCTCTTCCCTCTTTCTCCCCCTCCACATCTCCTCCTCTTTCCTCCCCCCCCCCCCATCTCTCCTCTCCTCCCGTGAAAGTTATGTGTTACTCATCCCTACTTTTTCCCTCCCTCGTCCTGAACAGTTATACCTGCTTCCCTTTCCTTCTCACGGTGCTTCCCTCCCCCCCCCCCCACTCCTACTACTCCTCCCCCCCCACTCCTACTACTCCTCCCCTTCCTCCTTCCATTCCTCCCACTACTCCCCTTCCACCTACTATTCCTCCCACTCCTCCACCCCTTCCTCCTTCTACTCCTTCCTTCCTCTCACTCCTCCTTCCTCTCACTCCTTCCCTTCCTCTCACTCCTTCCCTTCCTCTCACTCCTCCTTCCCTTCCTCCCACTCCTCCACCCCTTCATCCTACTATTCCTCCACCCCTTCCTCCTACTACTACTACTCCTTCTCCCACTCCCCTTCCCCTTCCTCCTACTACTCCTCTTTCTCCTCCCCTTCCCCTTCCCCCCACTCCTCCTTTCCCTCTCATTCTCCTCTTCTCCCCTTCCCTCCCCCATACTGTCGCCTCCTCCACCCATACTCTTTTCTTGGTGTTTGGTTTGGGTTTCTCTTGCTCGTTCCTACGGAGTAATTGAGTACACGAGGTAGTAATTATTCCTTCTGACTTATAGGGCCGTGTGGTGTTGACAATGGTGTGGTATGGGTACGATGGCTCTGTTGTTTTTCAGTGGAGCCATCGTATGCACCACGGATGTAGACGACTCATTCACGTCTCACTAACGACAACACTCTTCTTATTAGCCTTCACCAATATCATACCAGAAAGGCGACAGAACTTTAGACCGCAACTGTACACCCCAAGAAGAAGAGGAGAAGGTGCAGGGGAAGGAGAAGAAGAAAGGGACAGAAGGAAGGAGGGAAAAGAGAAGGTGCAGTGGGAGAAGGAAGGAGGGAAAGGAGGAGAAGGGAGGAGGGAAAGGAGAAGGTGCAATGGAAGGAGTGAAAGGAGAAGGTGCAGGGGGAGGAGGAGAAGGAAGGAGTGAAAGGAGAAGGTGCAGGGGGAGGAGGAGAAGGAAGGAGGGAAAGGAGAAGGTGTAGGAGGAGGAGGAGGAGGAAGGAGGGAAAGGAGAAGGTGCAGGGGGAGGAGGAGAAGGAAGGAGTGAAAGGAGAAGGTGCAGGGGGAGGAGGAGAAGGAAGGAGTGAAAGGAGAAGGTGCAGGGGGAGGAGGAGAAGGAAGGAGTGAAAGGAGAAGGTGCAGGGGGAGGAGGAGAAGGAAGGAGTGAAAGGAGAAGGTGCAGGGGGAGGAGGAGAAGGAAGGAGTGAAAGGAGAAGGTGCAGGGGGAGGAGGAGAAGGAAGGAGGGAAAGGAGAAGGTGCAGGGGGAGGAGGAGAAGGAAGGAGTGAAAGGAGAAGGTGCAGGGGGAGGAGGAGAAGGAAGAAGGGAAAGGAGAAGTGCAGGGGGAGGAGGAGAAGGAAGGAGGGAAAGGAGAAGGAGTGAAAGGAGAAGGTGCAGGGGGAGGAGGAGAAGAAAGGAGGGAAAGGAGAAGGTGTAGGAGCAGGAGGAGGAGTAGGAGGAGAAGAGTTGGGCGTGTCTCCGGGATGCGTGATCAAGTTAGCGGCAGGAATGTTGTTGTTGCACCTGGCTTGTGTCGTGTGTGTGTGTGTGTGTGTGAGGGTAGCCAGGCGTGACGTCAGTTCCGCTCGAGGAAGGGAAAGAGGTAAGGGAAGGCATCACCAAAGGGCGTCTCCCTCCTTCATGCATTCATACATACAGACATACATGCGTCTATACTTTCCTCTCTCTCTCTCTCTCTCTCTCTCTCTCTCTCTCTCTCTCTCTCTCTCTCTCTCTCTCTCTCTCTCTCTCACATGTAATAGTGGGGGTTAGTAAGATGGTTTTGGTGGAGGTGGTGGTTGTGTCATAAATAGTGTGGAGGTTATCGATGTCTAAGTGGTGATGGGGTTAGTATTGGAGGAAAGGTTGTGGTCGTGTTGAGGTCCTGTTGGTTGTAGGGTTAGTAGTAGTAGTAGTGCATGGGGTGGTTGTGTAGTGTCATAATTAGTGATGTAGGGTAATGGTAGTAGTTGTGGAGATTAGTAGTGGTGATGGTGGTGTTGTCATGGTGTTAGTAACCTTGGAGGTGTTGATAGTGGTGATAATATAAAGTATGGTGACGATAATGATGATGATGACAGCTGATATGTTTATGATTCATGTGTCCACTTTGATGACGAGTTGATAATGATTTCTTGTAATGATGAAAATAACAATGACGATTTTGAGGACAACTATGATAGAGATGATGATGATGATGATTAATATGCGTCTGTTAATGCTAAAGATGATTATTATTAAGATGATAAAGATGATGATTATTGATGACGATTTATATAGAGCTGTTAATGATGGAGACAATTTATTATGATGATGATTTAGATGATGAAGATGATTAAGATTATATGATGGTAATTGATAACATGTTGATGGTAACGTTTAAGATGATGATGATGATGATGACAAATAGGAAGAAGATGTTGATATTGAAGTTGATGAGGATAATGGAAATAGTGAGGCCACAGAGAAGAGGGGAGGGGAAGGGAGAGAGGGGAGAGAGGAGAGGAGAGGGGAGGGGAGAGAGGAGAGGAGAGGTATACGGTAATGGTGAGAGAAAACCTAGGCCACACACACTTTACCCCCGCACGTGACAACTCTCTTTACACAACACATTATACAACAGAACGTAACACAATACGACACATCATGCTATATCATTCAATATCTTTACACAACACAACACAACCCATCCTAGACACCCTCACAACACAACACAACACAACCCATCCTAGACACCCGCACAACACAACACAACGAACACAACATGACCCATCCTAGACACCCTCACAACACAACACAACGAACACAACATAACCCATCTTAAAACCTCTTTACACGACACAGCACAACCTCGCTAAACAACAAAACACAGTACAGCACATTCTACAACCTCGCTAAACAACACAACACAACGCCTCCTACAACCTCGCTCCACAACACAACGTCTATCACACACACACACACACACACACACACACACACACACACACACACACACACACACACACACACACACACTAACCACTACACTACACACACACACACACACTTCTGGATCAGTCACTCACGGGTTGGGTTCTCAATCATCATGACTGTGTGTGTGTTTGTGTATGTTTGTGTGTGTGTGTGTGCTCCGTGTGGGAGGGGGGGGGTGTTTCTTTCTCAGGGGTGTCTGTCTGTGTGATAGAAAAATACCGTTTTAAGTTCTCATGGTGTTATTATTGTGGGAGTATTGATGGCTTTTGTTGTTGTTGTTGTTTGTTATTGATTAAGGGATATATATTCTAGTACAGTGTTGATAATTTAGAAGCAACTGATAGCACCACCTGACATTTCCAAGCAACAGGGCACCATTATTTTTGTTCGTCTGGTCCCCGAAACTGTCATACATTGCAGGAATCAAACCACTCTATTATGACAAATGTATACTGTCCCCTTAATTAGCTACAGAGTGACGTAAGAGGGAATCTTTTAAACGGGAGGAAAATATAATACGTATGTGATAATTACTGTGGTCTCGGGTAGCAAAATTAATGTATAGAGTGACTTGTATGTACAGTTGTGGATATATTAAACAGACACACCTGAAACTGGGGGGCCTCATTGAGCATAGGTATGTTAGGGTGAGACGTTGTGTTGTGTAGAGGTGAGTCCCATTCTATGCTTGATATAAGGGGACTGTTTAATTAAAGTGTATCTGTTTCATGTGTACCAAGAGAATGTTAAAAAGGAAAGACAGACACTATTTTTTTTTTTTTTTTTTTTTAATGCGTATGACTCGTGAATTCAATATTACTGGGATTTGCCAACACTAGGAAATTACCACAGACCTATAATTGAAGTATTCGTTAGTGACTGATGAGTTCCGTAGTTTGTTAATGAGGACGTAACGTGCACCTGGCGGCAGTGTGTGTAATTATATGTACCACTTACACTTCCTCTACCAACCAACCAACCAATCAACCATTCAGTTAGATAGTCAACCAACCCACCAACCATTCAGTTAGATAGTCAACTAACCAGCCAACCAACGACCTAGCCAACCAACCAACCACCCATCCAACGAACCTACTAACCAGCCAACCAACCAACCACATGACCAACCAACCAACCATCTGACCAACCAACCAACCATCTGACCAAACAACCACCCACCCAACCAACCAACTACCCACCCACCCAACCAACCAACTACCCACCCACCCAACC